>PITA01031252.1:0-15481 GCA_004023965.1 Spilogale gracilis
CCCTCTTTCTCCTTCCAGAATTGGTATCAGTCTCCTGTGGACACACACCACTTTTCTCTGGCTTCTCAGATGGAACTTCTTGGGGTGCACCGCAGTGAGCTGGAGACTGAGCCCCTCAAAGGCAGGGCCTGCGTTCTGTGCCCCTTTGCAGCCCCGGAGCAGCCCTGGCTGCTGTTCCCCAGCCCCCTGATGGTTGAATAGGAGCTGGGAGCCCTCTGCCAGCATCTCAGGGACATGGTTATGTGAGAGAGGCTCGCTGCGGACGGGGCCACCGCGAGCTCCAGTGACTGAAGAAAGTTCCTTGCCCATGGCCGGCCAGCTGCAGGAGGAAGGGCAGGGCCGCCCTGAGCCTGCAGGGTCAGCAGCCGACATTCAGAACTCTCCTCTGGGTCACACTGATGAATTTTCCAGAACTCAGTCGAATCCTGAGCAGACTGTACAAACTCTGAATGGACAGAAATAAGCATGAGTCGTGCAGAGACCGAGAGCCTGCTCGAGCCAGACTGCATGATTCATTTTCAAGAAACTGGTTTCTGGCTCCCTTGCCAGTTCTCTGTGTTTGAAAGTCGTTTCCATTAAACATTCTGGAGGGTTGAGGCTACTTTTCAGTGGACAGGCTCATGCTGAGCTCCATGGCAATTACTGTGTTTCTGAGCCACTGGTTTTGACATGGAAATGACTGCTTCTACATCCCTGCGTGCCCAGAGTGCGCCCGGCCGTCCAGGGCGGCTGGGAGCCCCTCATCCCGCAGACAAAGCCGCAGAGGTGCGCGTGGAAAATGGGCTGAGCGTTTGGGGCCAGCCAGGCCTGCTCAGCTGGCCGTGCACCTCCGTGAGACAGATCTTGGAGCCAGAGCTCCCTGAACGGGGGGCACGTTCGGAGTGTGGGCGAGTTGACGGGCAGAGGGTCTGTTAGCTCAGTATGTCACTCATCAGATTCACCCACAGCTTCTTAAACATTCGAAGCCTAGGTTTTAGGATCTGGGCTCCGCTGAGCAGAACCTGCAGGGGTGGAACACAGGCCTCTGTGATCTGAGCCCGTGTCCTGGCTGAGTGTGGGCCTGGTGAGATTCCGGACCTATGCCCTCCGAAGTCCCCCAGAACTCCGTGTATGGGTGGCACGCTTTCGTATCTGTGCCGGGCCACTGGTGGCCACTAGCTGCCCACGGCCATCGGGCGCTTGATGTGTGTGTGGCCAGTGCCACTGTGGAACCGGGTTTGACCAGGCCCTGACGTCGTGCCCCACCGCGGTGGAACCGCAGCGCTGTTAGGTGTGGGGTCTCGGCAGCCACGCTCAGCAGGCGTGGGGTCGGGATGTTGCAGAAGGTGCGCTCCGTGCATCCTCACCAGAAGCCAGGAGGGAGAAGCTCAAGTTCAGGGGTGATGGCAAATTGTCAAGGCCACGAGACTGGTCAGGATGTGCACAAAGGACTTTGTTTGCCTGTCTCTCAAACCATTTAAAGATTCCCACAACATTGCAGGAGTGATACCGTCAGTGTTTCATGTTTGGGCATTCAGAATTCCCTCAGATATTCTTTTTTCAGAGCTGGGGGTAGAAAAAAAAAACCAAACCCCAAACCCTATTAAAAAAAAAATGGAACCAAACTTCCAGCTGGCCTTCTGGTCTACCTCTTCTAGCGTCTATGCACAAGGGAACTGTCAGCTTTCCCGAGGCCTCTAGGACGCTAGCCACCAGGACATCGTCTCGGGAAGGCCGACGCCACCCAAGTTGGCTTTCTGGCATTCTGCTCAACCTGGCTCCATATTCCTCCTGCTTTGCACCCAAGTGAGACCCTCACGGTCCAGGGTTCACCCGCCTCAAGATCTGCGTGGCTCCATCCACACCCCTAAGTCACCGGCTGGCCCTGTACGGGGGTGGGGTGGGCCACATGGCCTTCGACTTCCCCACACGCGGGCCCTTGGGACCAGTCTGTCCCTGCGGGGGACGGCGGGCTGTCTCAGGCCTCGAGACGCCGCACGCAGCGCAGCGGCTCACTGACTCACTCGGCCTGGGGGATACCGCTGACGGGGGCCCTCTCCCCCATGAGAGGAGGAGGAGGAGGAGGAGGTCAGCCATCCGAATTAGGCAACGAGCTGAGCCCCAGGCCCTCCTGCCCCTGAAGCTGATGCTCTCTCAAAGAGACCCGGCAGCCTCCCAGAGTCACAGCTCCATGTGCGTTGGAACGGAGGCCTGCCCTCCCTTCCGAACCAGCAGCATGGTTTCCCTGACCCGGGCTCAAGCCTAAAGGGGGCCTGGGCACAGAGGGTGATGACGGACACTGGAAGGCGGCCGTGGAGCTGGGGAGGCTGGTCCAAATCCCAGGCCGCACACTTCCTTCCCTTCCCTAAGATTTGGGTTTTGTTCATGCGGCAGAGGTGACAGCTGCCACATTCTAGGCTTGTTGCAAGAATAAAACAGGATTTTGTGTCTCAAGTACCTACACGGTTCCGGGCAGAGGGCAGACACTCGGTTCCTGGGCCGTGTGCCCTGACTTGTGTGTCTGGGAGGCAGCCGTTCATGCTCTGTGAAAACAAAGGCCGACCCAGCAGCTGGGCGCCCCGGGCTTTGCGGAGCACGGCGCCAGAACGTGGGCCTTCCACGTGTCTTCCCTATTCCTCTGGAGTCTCGAGAAGTACACGAGAAGTGATGTGTTGTGAACGACAAGCAAACAGAAGGAGAGCTCTACGTTCCTTGGATAATACCTGTCACGTTTTCCCTGTGATATTAACTAAGATTGGTCTTCAGATAAAGGCATCACTGTTCCCCTCCAAAGACAGTCAATCCAATCTAAAATCCATTGTTGTTTTACCATGTTGAAAAAGTGGCCCAAACCAAACAGCACGCTTTGTGTCTCGGTTGTCCTGTTGCTGGTCCGAATGGAAGCTCCCAGTTTGCGAGCCCAGCTCCAGACCCCCCAGGGACGGGCGCCAGCGAGCCTTACGACCCTGGACCTCAGTCAAGGATGGTGACAAGGGACCCGGCTCTGTGGGTGTTTGCTGAGGACCCAACGGGATGGCCTTGGCACTTAGCCCGGCCTTGCCGTGCCACAGCTTGATGCAAATAAGGGGCCTAATGGTCAACATGCATGCAATTCCTCCCGCACGCGGGTGGCCCTACAGGAGCGGGTAGGCACGCCTGGCAGGAGAGCACAGGAGGGTTCCGTGCCCAGTGAAAGGATCTCTGAAAGTGAGCTGAGTTTTGAGAGGCACTCAGACCAGAAAATCCCCTGGAAGGGTCTCTGCAACTCTGAGACACTCGTGGAGTGAAAGGAAAACTCTTCCCCTAAATATCCCCCCAGGGCTGCTGCTCTGCTCCTTTGGGGCATATGGAAGAACTCCTCTTCCACAGGATGGTCCTTCAAATATCTGAAGACAGCTGTTTAGAAAACACAGCTTCTTAGGAAAGCAGATGGCTGCCCCACAGGAAATCTGGGCTTTTAAAATGGATAAGGGGGAGATCCTGCCTCCCATCCTCCCCGAGGGCCGGAGAGATCACTGAAAGCTTCTGGGAGAGATGGCGGCGACCTTGGCCTCCAGGAAGCAGACCAAGGTCAGGTACTGCTTAGGGGCACCGGCAAATGGTTACGGCCTGAACCTTTAAGGAGCGAGGCCAGATCTGTACCGTCTGCCAATTTCCGTGGTGTAAAGACTCCCACCATGGCCGATGTTCAGAAGTGCGTTTCACAAAGCCCGCTGCTGCGAGTCTGGGCGCGCGTGGGGCAAGGGAACAGACCTCGGGACAGTCAGGGTCAGGATTAATTTCTCCAGTGTCTGCAGAAGTAAAAGAGACCGGCCGTCTGCTGGACAGTGGGCAAGGGGCCCCTACCAGCTCTGAGATTAGGACTGGCGCCCACCCTCCCTGGGGTCTGAGGTGTCCCTGGCGGCCAGCTGGCCAGTTCAGAAATAAATATGCCCCCGGGGGCCTCCGTCTTTGACTCCCCCACCCCGGCCAAAGCCTGATTGACATCAGCAGATGGGGTCCCACCACGAGGCTGTGTTTTATCTCATGAGACCCTCAGGATGGTCCTGGGAGGGTTCCTGTTTTAGGGATGAGGCAGAGAGAGGTGAAGTATCCTGGCCAGGGTGTCTGCGGGGCTCCCAGGAAGCATTTGTGTTCCTGTGCCTCTCTCTCCCCATTGAGGGAAGGGGTCCAACCTGTATCCCCCAGAGACAGGGCAGCCAGAGACCACGGTGAGGGGCAGTGGCCATGGGTCCCCGCCATGGAGGGCTCTTGTGCGGAGGGCTGGGGGCCGGAGCAGAGACCGAGGTACCCTTCCCAGCCTCTCCTCCACCCCCTCCACAAAGTTCACAGCTGTCCTGCCCTGGGGGAGAGGCCACAGTGGAGACCACGGGGTGGGGGGGGCGCAAGCCTGCAACCAGGGGCTCTCCTGGTTCCCATTAAAACAAATCTGTTGACAAAAATAAAGGGACCCGAATCAACACCAGTGTTGCCCTCGGCCCTGTTGCTTTTATTCTCCTGCAAGGGGCTGGATCCCAGGTTCCAAACTGGCGCGGGCCTTCAGGCTTCAAAGGGGGAAATTCCTAAGCGGGTAGGGGCTTTGGCGGGGTGCCCTGGTGAAGGCAAGCCCCCCGGGGAAGCAGCCGGAGATGCCAGGCCCAGGGTCTCATTAGTGGCTCGCACATTCTGTTTCATTTTCCTTGGCACGGAGTCCGGACTTTCCTTAGCAGAGAGATGGGATGGGACGGCTGGGGGGATAGTCGCGGCAGGCTGGGGCAGCAGAACCAGGGTTCTGGGAACTCCGGCGCCACTGGTGGGTGTTGGGCTCATGGTGCGGGGCGCTCACGATGGTGGACCCCTTGTCAGCCCTGGCTCGGGGCGAGAGGGGCGTTCAGCTGATCTCCTGGATCTTTGAGCTTTGGGGACGTGGTAAAACCTCCGTGCCCTGAGTGTTTGTGTCCCACAGTGGCAACAGCAGAGTCCCGTGGGCTGCGAGCTTACCCTAGAAATCCATTCTCTCCTAGTTCTGCGGCCTGAAGTCCGCAGTCAGGCCCCTCGTGCCCCTCCCCACTCCTGGGAGTCCTAGTGTGTCCCTGGGCGGTCCTCCAGCCTCTACCTCCGTGGTCACACGGCCTCTCCCTTTCTCATAGTGCCTCTCCTCCATGCGGCTCTTACAGGACACTTGTACATCCAGTGGATGTAAGGGCCACCCCTTGCCTTCCTGAGCCCACCCTCCCCTCCTCCCAGGTTCTTGCTATACCCCTGGCACATGGAGGGTGGCCCAGGCCCAGTGCCTTCTCCCATACCCACCCCGTTGGCCAAGGGAGGAGACAGCTGCTTTAGGAGTCACTAGGCCATGTCAGCGAAGGGGCCTGGATACGAGACACACCGACCACCTGGTACGCCCACTTCCCCAGACCCCCTCCAGGTGCCCCATGCTCGGGGCCTGCCCACCGGGCCTAGCGGCCTCAGGAGGCTGGCGTGCCATGGTTGCCATGACGAATGACCAGAGTCTAGAGGCCCGCAGCCCGAGATCAAGGTGTCCCCAGGGCTGTGCTCCTGGCCGAGGCGGCAGGGGCGGGGCCTTCCTTGTCTCCCCAGCTTCTGGGGCCCCAGATGTTCCGTGGCTTGGGCTCATGGCAGAGTCTCTGCCCGAGCCACCCTATCACCTTGCCTTCTGTTTGTCTCGAATCCCCCCGCCTTCCTCCTCTGAGGACAGTTCTGTGGCATTTAGGGCCCTGCTGGCTAAACCAAGATGATCTCCTTATCTCCAGGCGCTTAACTCAAGCACAGCGGCGTAGACCCTTTTCCCAAATAAGGTCACATTGTGGGTTCTTGGGATTAAGACATGGAGTTGTTTTTGGGAACTATGTCAACCTCCCACAGCCAGACCTACCTGGGGTCCTGCGTTAGTTCTGCATCCCCCCCCCCCCCCGGGCCCTGAGGGTCAGGGCAGATCTGATCTGCACCGTGACTGCAGGAAGGCAGTGTGTGGACGGGCCTGGAACGGGGCTAGGGTTCCTCTTCTGACGAACCCAGCGGTCCTGGGGACCCATTTCCAAAAATGCTCTGTGCCCGAGTTCTGATACGCGTGTGATGTGCGTGCGTCCTCACACTGGCCCCGCTCACGGGCTCGGGTCACAGTTCCCAGGGAGCAAATGAGCTTGATTTCTGGGTTGGATCCACTTTGGGAGATCCATTCAAATTTCTATATTCCCTTTTATATCCTCTTATGGAAGAAAATTTAATGTGAGAGCTATTTCCACTAAAAACATTGGTTTAATACGAAAAACAAAAACAAATAAAACTAGACCCTACTGGAAAAAACAACAATTCCAGACGGGCTTTGGCACGCCCGGGCACTGTGCTGTCGCACGTAGGGTCCACCGGGCTCCTTTGTCCTCTCGCCAGCTCGAGCCCGCCACTAGGGACGGCCCCTGCTCTCAGGACACGGTAAGTCCGGGGGGTTTCTGCACGGGCACTGGGCCACACAGCAGGCGCCTCTGACCCCTTGCTGGCTCCCGTGTCTTCTCGGCCTCACCAGTGGGTTCGACGGGACAGCCCAGGGCTATGGTGGGCTGATGGTGGCCCCTGAAAATGGGACCTTATTTTATTTCGTTTAAAGATTTTATTTGTTTATTTGAGGGAAAGAGAGTGAGCGAGAGAGAAAGCACAAGCCAGGGGAAGAGGCAGAGGGGGAAGCAGACTCCTCGTTCAGCACAGAGCCCCAGGACGCTGGGATCATGACCCGAGCCGAAGGCAGTCACCCAACAAACCGAGGTGTCCCGGGACCCTGTTTAAAGAGATGAGGGGCCAAGCTCTGAGTCAGCCCAGCACTCCCAGAGGGCACGCTGCTCCAGGCTTCGTGGACACCTCCGCCTCCAAGTGAGGGTCATGGGCTGGGATGATCCCATGTGGGGTACAGCCATGGGCACCCCGAAATGCTATCTGAGTCTGGGGAACAGTCCGCTGACCACTGGGCAGCTCTCTTCGGCTCTACGGATACTTACTTCTTTACAAGAGTTAACTAAAGAGACAGTTCCAACGGACATTTTTTCCTGGGCCATAAATCCACCTTTGATCTATGAAACACTCTCCAGGAGGGTAGGGAGTCCAGCTGGTCCCATCCGGGAGACACCTCTCCGCAGCCCCCGGTCTGGGTACTTGTAGATGCGCTCGCTGTGCTTGGGGTCTCATCGGGTGTCCATCATGGACTGTTTCGCCTGGAATTTCTGTTATTTTGCCAAGTTTGCTCAGCCCCTGAAAGGAACATCGAGGTTCAGTAAAAGCAGGCCTTTGCGAGCCAGACGTGGAAACAAAGCCCAGCGAGGGACGGTCCCAGAGGGCTCACCCACTGCGGCGTGGCTGGCCGGCGCTGGCAGGCTACACTGCCCTGTTCCGGGGCTTCACAGGGATGGGGCGGCCGCCTGGCTGGGGAGAGCCTGCCTCCTGGGCTCGGCTGGCACCCTGAAACTCGGATGCCAGAACTCCAGTCTCCGGCAGGCTTGCGTGTTTGGTCTGAATGACGGCGGCTGGTGACCGGGACGGCTTTGCTCTTATAGTGTGGCGGTCCCGGCACCCTTGGGTCCTGCTGTGAGCTCTGGGAGCAGATGGCTCCCAGAAACAACAGGGCTCTGCTTGGAGGGGGTGATGAGCATGGGAAGAAGCCTCCCTTCTCAGAGCTGTGCTTGGAGGAGAGCCTCCTGGGGAAGCCGTTGGAGTAAATGCATGGAAGCCGAGGTCACCTTGGAGGTCTGAGGGAGAACGAAGACCAGAGCACAAGATCCCGAGTCCCTAGCGGGCTCTTTCCCGCACAGCCCAACACGCTGTCTGGTTCGCTCAGCAAGTTGGACGGCAGGCTGGGCCCTGGATGCCAACGCCAGGCTCATCCCCTGACCTGCTGGGGCTGAAGGGAGACACGTGCGTGGCCACGCGGGCTTCTGGGGCCCGGCTCCCACCCATGATGCCCGGCTGCCCCTGCTTACCCACGGACAGCCTCACAGATGGCCATGTGCTCCTCTGCACACCCTGAGCCTCTCGATCTGGGGCTCCTCAAGCAGGCGGGGGGCGCTGGCTCACACAAAGGGTGGGGAGGGAGAATGGAGGCTCTGAGAAGGAGTCAGGAGGCTTCACGGGGGGCAGCCGTGCCTCAGCCTGAGTGCCACCCCCCACCCCACTGGCATCACATACCCGATGCTCAGCTCCGTGTGCCGAGTGAGTGAGGTTATGGGCGGGCTGGACCAGCCGCCAAGGTGCGATGCCATCGGCGGTCCCTCCTGCTGGACGTGGTCCCACCCCCCACCCCTGTGGGCGTCAGAATGCCCGTTCTGGGGAACAGTTGCCCTGGATTTCTCCAGAAGGCCCACAGACTAGGATTGCCAACATACTTGTGCTAAACAGGGCTCCCCTCATTCCTACGTTGAAGGTCTAGCCCCCAGCACCTCCCAAAGTGACTGACGGTGGAGACAGGTTCTTTAAAGAAGTGACGAAGGTTAAAAAAAAAAAAGTTGTCTTCGTTTTAGGTGAACTCATCCAACATGATCGGTTGTCCTTCTGGGAAGAGTTCAGGACACAGATAGGCACAGAGGGAGGATGGGGGCAGAGGGCGGGGAGAAGGCCATCTACACTCCCAGAGAGGCCTCAGAAGAACCAGCGACACCTTCATCCGGGACTTCGGGCCCCAGGACCGTCAGAGACTAGCTGGCTTTATGTACCGTCCCTGGTGCTTTGTGATGGCCGCCGCCCCTCACTGCTGTCTGGGGAGACTGGCCTGGGCCTGTTGCTGGAAAGCCCTCTCCCTGCCCTCTTCCACGGAGTCCACATGGAATGAGGAACGTGCTGAAAACAGGATGACGAAGGACATGCTGTGTCCTTGGCCTTTAGAGTGGTGATCTAGGCTCGTACTTGTTCAGAGATCACCTTGGGGTCAATAGCACCAGCCCCAGTGTGGAGGGAGACCCTCTCTGGGCAGAGCACGGCCAGGCGTGCCGAGAGCCCCAACCGCACGGTTCAGTGGAGAACTCACTCACAGGGGTCACTGGGGTTTTAGCCCCATGAGTGGCTCCCATCCCGGGCCACCACCTGCAGGTGTGCGATGTGGGCTTACAGTATCCTCCTTGGGCAGCCGAAGGGAACTCACCCCAAGGCCGCCCCTCCACTGTGGTGGGCGTTGAGCAGCAGTACCCCCAGACACCCCGGGCCCACGTCAGTGGCCCAGCGGACCCTGAACTCTTGGAGGGCACACAGATACATGGGTTCCTCCCCCTCATCGGAGGGCCCTGAAGCTCCTACCTGCAGAGGGGGAAGGAGAGAAGGAACCCGGCTGCTTTGGACGGGTTCCACTGGGAATGGGCTGGCCATTTCCCAGTCAGGCAGTGACTCTGGGAGGCTGAGTGGCCCCTTACGATGGGGGGCTGGGGGCTGAAACAGCCCGGTGGGGGGCAACACCTGGTGCTCTCATGAATGTTCCCTCTAGAACCATGACTCTGCTGTTCACACACTATGTGAGAGGAGCTCACGGCAGCGGGAGGGCATCCTGAGTGGTCAGATCCCAGGTGCAAAGCTCGGGGCACACCTGGACTTCCCCGCTGTCCACTGGGCACCGTGGGAAACATACAGTGACAGTGGCTGGGGTGCACAGAGCCCTGGATGGTGGCAAGTCCCTTCCATGACTACAAGTACGGGCGCCGGGATGGGTGGGAGCAGAAGCTGGCATTAGTTACAGAAGATGCGGAAGGACACGTGCAAACAGGGGGCCCCTCCCGGCACAGGTGGAGGACGTGCCCTCTGGGCAGCCGCCGGGCCCACGCTGAAAGGACCCCACTGTCTCCCTCACCGTAGACTCTCGAGAGCCAAGAGCCGAATAGTTTTCACCGGCCCTTCATTTTACTCCATGGCAGGAGGGCTGGGGTGGGGGTAGGGGGATGCTGGGCTTGGGGTCATGTACCATGCGTCACCGTTGTGTGAATCTGGGTGAGGTGATCAGCATGTTTTGGGCCTGAAGGGAAATCTGGGTGCGAGAAATCTGACCCCAACACAGATGAGCTGGTATTTTGGGTGAGTCCTTGGCCCTGTTGGGTCCCCTGTAGGGAGGCTGACCATCTCACCGTGCCCACTGGCATTCAGACTGTGACCCAGATGGCCAAGTTCTCCTATGGTCCTGGGCTGGCGGGTCAGGCCACCCAGTTTGGGGCCTTTTCTCTGAATTTCGTGGTGGGATGGAAACTTGCCTCCCCACCAAGCTCCAGGCTTGAATGGAGAGGAAAGCCACCTTTCCCAGCTTGGCCAAGACGTCGCACTCCTTGTTCTCCAGGGATAGGACAGGATGCATCTGTCCTGTCTGCTCAGGACCATGAGCTGCGAGCCTTCTTGTCCCTGCAGAGAGGGAGGCTGGGTAGGCACCTGGTGGACCCTCTGAGTGTCCGGAAAGGAGGGCGGGGTCCTCAGGGAAAAGCTGGAACCCCCAAATCTGTACAATTTCCTGGTAGCCAGGCCACTGACCTCTGTCAGCACCCCAAGTCCAGGGGGAGACTGGCCTCTGACTGGTGGGGGGAACTCTAGGGCCCAGACAGGGCTGGGGGCTGGGGGCTCGGGAGTGTCAGGTGTAAGTGCTCATTAAGTTTACATAAAAGTGAAGGACCAGCTCTAGCGTTACCAATACACACACACTCCCTCACACATAAACACATGCATGCACACAACTCACACACACACACAAACACACACACCCCGATCATACGTATGATTTACACAGGTTGCAAAAAACAAAACAAAACAAGCCCCAAAACTATAAAACCCGGAAAGAACATTCTCCTGTACTTAGGGTATCTCGCCCCTGTCTCCCTGTCTGTCTGCTTGGCTCTCCAGGCTCTCTCGGCACCTGGGAGGGCACACGTGGCAGACAGGAAACCAGCTGGTAAGTTGGCAGCAGCCACCTGCCCCTCGCTGCTTCTAGAACGGTGGGGCTAAAGGCATTTGGGGAATGTCCCACCAGTGTGGAGATGTAACTGGAGACGGGAGTGGGGCCCCAGCCCTGTCCCAGCACCTAGGCAGGAAAACTGTTTGCTCAAGGCGCTGGGGATGGATGTTTCAGGGGGACCGAGAAGTCCTTTGATCCACCTTCACCCCTTCTTTTTTTAAGAACCAGCTTTGCAGCTCTCCCAGAAGGGAAGCTTTCTGGGCCTGGGAGGGCCCCATTGAAGGGGCAGCCCGCTGCTTTGGGGGCATCTCCCCAAGGTCTAAAGAAGTGAGGAGAGGTGCCCAGCAGCGGTCCCCAGGGCAGCATGTCCTGACCCCTCACTCCTTTGCCAGCTGTCGCCTCCCTAAGGGGCATCTTCTCTGGTTTCCTTTTGTGGCAGAGGGGTCACCAGGGACTAGGTGGGAGTGAGGCGGGGAGTAGGGGTTGCTGGCCAACTTTCCTTGATTAGGATCCCAGATGTACAACCTCCAGGCTCTTTCTGGGACCCTTGGGAAGACAGACCCTAACTTGGGCTCCCAGGACCAATGCGCAGTGAGGGGGAAGGAGGAGGGCGGGTCCTCTGGGCGGGTTGAGGAGATGGCCACAGTCTTGGGCGCCCCGATCTGGCTGGATTGGAAGTTGAGTCTCCACCCAGAAGAGGAGCTCGGAACTCCACGTAAAAGAAAAAGTTGGGCTGCGCTGCAACTTTTTTTTTTTTTTTGCAACCCAAAGTGATCAAACTCGGGGTCCCTCCAGTGTGGCTCCTGGGGGGGGCAGGTAAGGGCACGCGTGGGGAGGAGTCGGGCGCCCGGGCGGGCCGCGGGGCGCGTCCGCGCGCACTCGCGGGGAGACGGCCGCCGCCCCCGCCCCGCGCCCGCGCCCGCGCAGGCCCCGGGCCAGCCCCTTCCCCGCCGCGACTCGCCCGCTGGCCCCACCCCCTCGCCCGCGGCGCCCAGTGGGAGGCGGGGGCCGGCCCGGCCGAGCGCGGCGCCGGGCTCTGATTTGCTGCGGGCGCGGGGGATCGACAGCCTCGGCGGGTGCCTTCCAGGAGAGAGGGAGGGAGGAAAAGGGGGGAAAAGCGCAGGGCGCCCAAGGCGAGGTCGGCACTCCCCGTCCCCGCGGTTGGCGCAGGACCTCACTCGAGCGCAGCGCCCACGGGGAGCGGGTCGCGGGGCGGCGGCGGCGAGGAGGCGGCGAGAAGGAGTCGGAGGAGACGAGGAGGCGAGGGCTGCGAGCCGAGTGGGGTCCCGGCCGCCCCGCGGGCCAAGGTCGACCCCCCGCCCGTGGGCGAGCGCGCCAGCCGGCCCCTGCCCCAGAGCCACCGGCACAAAGAGAACGCGGGCGCCTGCTCCCCATGACTTCCTGAAGCGCGCGGTCCCCACCGAGTCCGCTCCCTCCCGGGCCGTGCCCCGCGTCCCCGTGCGTCCCCGAGCGCCCCGACCCGCGCCCCGCCGGCATGGACGTCCACACCCGCTGGAAAGCACGCAGCCTGCCGCGCCCGGGCGCCCCGCTGCTGTCCCCGCCGCCGCCGCTGCTGCTGCTGCTGCTGCTGCTGTGGGCGCCGCCTCCGAGCCGCGCAGGTAAGGCGCTGGGCGCGGGGGCGGCTGTCATCCCCGGCCGCCGCCGGTCTCCCCGGCGCTGCCCTCCGGGCGTGGGGACGGCGCGGGCCGTTTCCCCGAGGGCCAGCCGCGGGCGCGGGGCACCGAGACGCGCCAGCATGGTGCCCCGCGCGCCAGAGGGCCGGCCGGGTGCGGCTGTCGCGCGCGCCGAGGAAGGACCTCGCGCTGGGACAGCCAGAGGGACTGTCCATGAGGCCGGCAAACTTTGTCCCGAAGCTTAGCTTCTCCCACATCACTCGCGACCCGCAGCAGAACTTCCTCTCCTGAAAACTGGGAAGGGTCGCCCCCTAGAGTCACAGCCGGTCAATTCCGGCCGGGCTCCTAGGGTGAGGGGACACTGGCCACTGGTGGGGGAATCCCAGGAGCTTGACCTCCCAAGCCTTTCTCCCCCAGGCACACTCCAGGCTGGGTCTCTGCTTTCCTGGGAGCCTTGCCATCCTGGCCACTCAGTTCCGGGGATCCTGGGGAGCCCCAGAGGCTGGTAGACCAGCCCTGCTCCTAATCTCACCCCCAGACCCCCTGACCCCCTGGGAGGCAGGTGTGTTTTTTGTTTTTCGTTTTTTTATTTTTTGATGGTGGAGGTCGGGCAGTGTGGCTCAGATGGTGCCCAGATGGGGCACTCCTGCCAGAGGTCTCACTGGGAAGGAGCCCTCTCCTATGGGGACTCTTACAGCTCCCCACTCCCTCCCACTCAGCCTCCTGGTGGGACAGTGGATTCTAAGCATCACCTTGGTGGTTACCTGTGCAATGGGTCTTCACACGGCCTCAGACATCAGAGGCCCCAGAAAATCCCCTGAGTCCCATTAACAGGAGGGGAGACAAGGCTCAGAGCTGCTGGTGCGAGGTCAGGGAAAGTGAGGGGCACAGGGGTGGGGCAGTGGGCTCAGCTGCCCGCCTGCCCCCTTCTCTCCTCTACCTTGTAATTTGAAGCCATGTGGGAAGACTCAATTTCCTTGTTCGGCTTGCCAATTAAGATACTCATTCCCTTTTTCCTGGCATGTTGAGTGTGTGGTGGGGCACAGGGGAAGAGCAGAAGTCAGCGTGCCCAGCCAGCATGGGGCTGGGGGAGATGAGGGGTGCCTAGCTCTGGGGACCTGGTGTCTTCTCCCCGGGCCACCAGTAACGCGCCCAAGATCCTGGGCTGACTCTGTGCTTGTCCCTGGGGATCAGCTGAAGCTGGAGGACAGTCGTGGTCTCCAGGAAGGCGGGCTGGCGTGCACTGGAGGGTGTGGTCGGGGGGCCCATGGTGGTCTTAGCCGTGTCCTGCTCCTGAGATGAGCTTTCCCCCGGAACACGGGAGGGAACACTTCGGGGGAATCTCCGCCCCAGGAAACTGGGGCTGGGTGCCGCCTGGGGCTCGCCTTTGCCAGTTTTGCGTTGGGCTCTGCCCCTGCGGTCCTTTTCCCTCTCCGATCCCCTCTTTCCCAAGGGCCAGGGGGGCCTCTTGGAAGCAGACATGTGGCCGAGGGGCTGAGGAGTTGCACATTTGGCTTTGGTCAGAAAGGTAGTTAGAAAGCGTGTGAAGAAGTCATTTTTCTGAGCGGGTTCCCAGACCTGTCCGCACCTCCCTGGGGTGGGATGGGTTTGGAAGTCCCGGGCAGGGCGCAGGGGGCCAGAGCCCGTGGCTGGGCACCTCAGATGCCAGAGGCGGGAGCCTGTTCTTTTCTCCATTTTGGGACTCACCAGATGTTTTCCGAGTTTTCTCTGAACATGGCTCTTTTTTCCTACGTTCTCCTTGGCCAAGTGTGTGAAGGAATGAAAAGTAAGATTGCATTTGGGGCCGGTGAACGCTGTAAGGGGCGGAGGAGAGTATGTGAAATGAAACATAACCCCAGTATTTGGAAATTGAGGTCATCGCCTCAGCCCGGCACTGGGCGGCTCCGGCCACGTGACTGCTGCTGGCAGGAATTTTGTGGAAAGTGTCGTCCAAGTTCTGTGGGGCTCGACAGATACGAAATGGTTAAATTTCCTCTGACTCAATCAAGTTGGCTGGAGAGACACCCTTTTCCATCCTTCCCCCTTGCCCGCCTCCCCAGAAGAGAACAGGCAGTGGGAGGAGCTCCCCAGCTCCCCGGAGCCCTCCTCGCCCTCATCTGGTCCAGATTTCAGTGACTGGCGGGGTTGGGGCAGCGGTCACTGCCCAGCGGCTATGACCACCGGGCAGGGGCCACAGGCAGGAGTGTCTTCCCCGGGCCGGAGCACAAAAGGCCTTCTCCTGTGATGCTGCTCCAGGGCTGTTTCTGGGGTGCTGGCCAGAGCCTGGCCCGTTACCCTACCCTGCAGATATTTCTGGACAGGCTGGGCGACCACGCCCTTAGCCCAGCACAGCTGATGCCCGCCCTGCCTTCTGGCCATCTGGCCCCTCCTCCTCCCTGGATCACAGTCACCATAAGGTTGGGTGGAGCCTAGGGGGGCGAGGAGCAGATGCCCAGTGCCCCCCCCAATAAGAGGACAGCAGAGGCTAGACTGGTGCTGAGCCCCCAAGGGCCAGGGGGGAGTCACCCATGCCCCTGAGGCACTCTTTTAAGGAGCAAGTCAGGGTCCCTTCCCCGGGAGTCCCTGGTCCCTGGTAACCACGGTCATGGCCGCGTCATCTCACTGGACCCTCATGGGGGCCTGCAGGATCAGGGACCCCAGATTCTGGGGTCTGACATGGGCTTCTGACATGGACACACCTCAGGGCCTCAGACTTAGGGGAGACAGCGGAGGTGGGGGGGCGGTACTCCTTCACCTCCATCTATCAGCTCTCCCTGGGAGAGGCCTGGTGCCCACAGCGGCAGTGGGGCTGGGTCCTGCCCCCTGTGGCCCCAGGGTGGGGGCCCTGATGCTTTTGCTTCCCTTCGCTCCACCCCTTCCTCCTTCCCTTCCTCCCTCCCTCTCCTCTTCCTCCTTCCACTCCTTCCTTCTTTCCTTCCTCCCTCCCTCCTTCCTCTCTAACCCTTCCTCC
>PITA01031253.1:0-15479 GCA_004023965.1 Spilogale gracilis
CGACTCCAACACCATCTTTTCTTGGAGGCCTTCCAGAAGCGCCAGCCCCTCGAGGTGCCCATAAAACCAGTGCTTATCCCACTCGTTCTTCACCATAATATAGTAACATCTCTTTGCCCACTCCTTGAGGACATGAGTCTCTGGCCCTCACCCACGCAGAGCCCAGCACCGCGGGTCAGTCAGTAAGGGCCGGACACCTGAGGCAGGCAGCTCAAGGTGAAACCCTCGGCCTCCATGGAATGAAACCCGCTACATGAGGAAGGGCAGGTTGCAGCAAACACCGTCAGGTAGTGTCCCCACGGGGCTGGAGAGTGAGAGCACGCACGCGTAGGAGCATCCCCGGGGACGCTGCCCTGACCTACTGGCCCGAATACACGGGCTGCTTTGTAGGCAGAACTCAGAGGAAAGGATTGGGTCAGGTTACGGCAGCTCAAAAAGAAACCCCCACACCCACCCTGATCCCATCAGTCTCTTTCCATGTTTGCTAACGTTCAGTTAGTAAAATGCTTCTCAAAGAGTTAGAGGAGCATGTGCTATCCAGGTAGCATGACCCTTCAGTCCTCTGGGCAACTGTATCTCATTGTATATTAATAAATCAGCATGCGGGCTTATCAAGACTTTTGTAAGCTGAGCGAGTATAAATCAATTTGCCAGAGCCTGATCCCCCCTGGAGAAAGGAAGATGCAGAGGTCAGGCTGCCTCTTGCTACCTCATTCCCGCTGTACTACCCCACTTCACTCACTGACTCCGGGAATAATCACGTGACTCCCAGTGCAGAGTAAACCGGGGATCACTCACCATGGAGCAGAAGAACGACAGAAGCTACAGATTGTCTAGGAAAGCCTGGGCATTTCATCATGGAGAACTGGTAGGGATGCCTACGACGAATTCTCATCGATCTGGGGAGTGAGAGGAATGTACAAGAATTCTGCTCACGTGGGCTTACAACAAGTTTGGGGGTCACGCGGTAAAACAGAGAAATTGAACTCTAGACTCAAGCAGGCAGGGGTTCAGACCCCAGTTCTGCCGCCTCGTAACTATGGTCCTGAGTGAGTTTCTGGACGCCCTCTAAGCACCCATGTCTTTACTTACTCAGGAAAATGAGATTAGAATACCTGTCGCACAGAGTCATGATTAACTGAGATGCCATGTATGTATCCCATGCCTCATATACATAGAGTGTACTCAGTAATTGTTTCTTTACATGAACCAAAAAATAGGATAAGAACATAGTTACGGGCTAAACTGTGATGCCCACTCTATACACTGTCAAGAGTTGAAAACAGAGGAAACACCCACTGGGGGCCTTGAGTGAAACAGATGGATTTAAGGAGTGGTCAGCCTGAAACCTTCTAGAGCTATTTCACACCCATCAAAAAACCAGCCCAAGCCCCAATGAGCCCTGCAATCAAACCGACTATTTTATAGACCAGCCCCTCCCACCCGGTTATGGGTTGGTGCCCCTCCAAAATTTGTATGTCAAGCTCTAACCGCCATAATGTGAACTTATTTGAAAATAAAGTCTTTCCAGATATAAGGTAGTTCAGACGAGGTCATACTGGAGGAGGGGTCCACACGTCCTGGTGTCCTTTAAAAGGCAGAACTTTACAGACACTCACACGGGGAGAGCCCCACGTGAAAGCTGGAGTAAGCCTAGAAGCCGCTGGAAGCCAGGACGGTGACCTGAAATGCAGCCCTCCTAGCCCCTGCCAAGAGAGCACAGCGTCCTGACCCCTGGACCTCAGACTGGCAGCCTCCATATCAGTCTCTGCTGTCCAAGAGCTCAGTTCTTTGTCGTGGCAACCCTAGGACACTGGTACAGGTGTCACCCAGGCCCATCACCCCCACTGCTGTCCCGCCCTGAGGAGGCCTGAAGCCCAAGCCAAGGGCAGAGGGCGGCCACAGGAACTACGTGCTCCCTCTGGGTGCAGGTGCTGCAAGGTAAGACCTGCGGTCTGCATCTCCCACTGGTGAGAAGGAGTGGCTGATGTCAACGCTTCAGGTCCACAGTTCCTGAAGACAGAGTCAGGGTGCGAGGCGGAAAAGCTCGGGTGGGCAGCCTCTTCAAAGTCTCTGGTCCTGCCTGGTTCCAAAGCCCGCCTCCTTGCCCATGGCTGCCCAGCCTTTGCTTAAACACAGATAGTTGAGCAGAATGTATTATCTCTTTCAGTTGAGGAGCCATTAAAGGGGCGCCCGCGTGGCTCAGTCGGTTAAGCATCTGCCTCGGGCTCAGGTCCTGGGATGGAGCCCCCTGCTCAGCGGGGAGCCTGCTCCTCCCTCGGCCCCTCCCTCCTACTTGTGCTCGCATCCATGCGCAGGCTCCCTCTCTCTCTCAAATAAATAAACACAACAAACTTTGATCGATGCCAGGTTCTTCCTATGCAGAAATCCAATTCTTTCTTCCCATAACTTCATCCCTCAGCCTAATATTTCTGCCCTCGGAGGTCATGTGGAAAAGAAAAGGACAATCCAACCCCATGACTTCTTGGCAGCTCTTCCAGTTCTTGAAGACTGAGTGTGCCCCTCCCCCCTTGTCTTCTCTTTTCTCAGCGAAACTTCTCTTCCTACTCACCTCCTCCCTAAAGTGTGGTGGCCACGTGTTCACACATAATGCAAGCATTTTACTCCGCCCATGTGCCTCAATCACTGTTTCTCCTGCTTTGGGGCTCAGATTTGCATTTGTCAGGTCACACAGCCACTGCCCCCCATCCTGTCCCAGCCCGGCTCACATTTGGGAAGAGTCTACTAGAAGGTAGGCACTGGCAGAGGCTTGGGAATACCAAGGGATTGGAACATAGTGTCATTCAGACTACAGACTCTTAGCAGGTGTCGGTACAATGTGGAAGGGGGACCTCTTTACCAAAATAGGCAGTAAATGCAAGTTACAGAAAGGAAAATATCAGATATCCTCCAACTGACATCACACTCCCCAAAAGCTCAGTTAAGCAGAAGAGTATTGTTTCCAAAGAGGAAGAAGAGGGAAAAATGAATCGACCTGAAAACCACTCTTGACCTCATTTAAAGACTCTTTTTTTTTTTTCCAGTCCAATGCCCAGGATCCCTTCTTGGGGTGTCAATTCCCTGAAAAGCCAGATCTTTTCAGGACATGAAACTGTTGGCTGCCCTTTTGAGGACTGAGAGCAAAGAGCTCCAAAATTTATGCACTACATTAAGCGAGATGCCTCGGTATCCAACTAGGTTAAATTGCTTTCTATATTTAAATTGCCTGCTAGCTGGTTAGATGAGGGAGCCACAGCTGTGAAATGGATAGTTCCAGCCAGTAAATAGAAAAGCATAAATCCTAATGGATTAATCTGTTATAATTAGACAATTCTGGATGACTCTGACATGAAGCCAACTCTTGGAAGAAATGGGGGGGGTGCCTGGCAGGTGTGGGGGGGACATGGTAAGAGAAGAAAAGGAAGATGAAAGGTGAGGTCTGAGGATCAGAGGAAGGTCGGCAAGCCACAGCCAGGAATGCCTACGAAAAGTCTGGGAAGAGGAGACAGAGGGTTTAAAGAAGGTCACACCAAAGCCAGAAATTTAAATTATATATAAGAAAGAAAATACAGAATAATGGACTCCTCCTCCCTTTCTCATCCCTCTCCTTTTACCTACAGAAGTTCTTTCCTTCTACTTCTCAAAGGGACAAACCCTGTGGACAAGTTTTCTTTGGAGGATTAGAACTCTGGAGCAGCTAGCCTCTTGCTCTGATCTGGCCCTCCTCCAGCACCGTTCCCTCTGGCCAAGACCAGGAAACCCTGAGGGACGGAAACAGCCCGCAGGGACAAGCATTCCAGCCACCACCCGAAGTGAGCGGGGTGAAGGTGAGCAGTTGAGGTCCGGGTCAGGTGGGCTGGAGGATGGGAGGGGAGCAATCTCGGGAAGCCCCTCCTCACTAGGAAGGGGGGGTAAGGACGCCTGGAGCATTAGGGTCTGGTTATCTAGGTTTGATCAACTTACCGTCTTGTCAATTTGGAATTCTGGGACAGATGTTAATGCCTGGATGCTCCCTGGGGCCATCTTCTGTCTCAAGACAACCTCCAGGACCAGAATGATCTCCTCACCCAACTTGTCCACCCTATTGCTCCTGTTTCCAAAACCAGTCCTTGGACACAGTGAGACTGGCCTCTCTACTCAAAGAGACCTCAAAGAGAGAGGAGCTAGAGAGTTAAGGGGGCTCCTGATAAAGAATAGGGATCGGAAGCTACTTAGGCTCAGAGTTTCCTAAGTAACATACACGTGCGCGCGCACACACACACACACACACACACACACACACAAGCACTAAGAGGTACAACTTTGGCCTTATCTGGAGATGAAAGAGAGAAGCTAACAAGATAGACTAACACGACTAACAAGTTAGACAGTAGGCGGTGGTCAAGGAATAAGCTGGATTTTTAATTTAGTGACTTACGAGGGACCCCGAGAGCCAGGACATCACAGCCGGGCGTCATTCTGAGCAATCAGAGGTGGTATCTGGCCAACTCCAGATAGAATGTGTGCCAAATCAAGCCTCATACCTATCGCGGAACTCTTCGATAACAGATAAAGGAACTGCTAGCCACCATCTGCCCAGAGCTATGCAAAATCATAGACCCGGAGCCAGGTAAATAATCAGAAATAAAGAAATTGGGAATAAGGCATGAGCAGGGGAAAAAAAATCTAGAAATAGAGGCCATGCCTGCCATAGATTCCCAGAGGTGCGAGCAGCCCTGGGCACGCCAGGCAGATGCCGCTGCCCCCCGCCATGAGAGAGGACCCACGTGGGGGCGTGGGGACAGGGCGTGGGCTCAAGGTGGCACCCAGCCTCTGTCTACCTCCGACACCTCCACCTCCTGCTCCCATCCTCCCGGGGCGCCCGGGGGCCTCCCTGCCCTGTATGAACGAATGACGTCCTATTGAAAGAACAGTCGAGTAAGAATGGGGTACCCACATCCGGGAAAGCTGAATGACGTGGAGAACATTCAGTTCTTCACATATCAAGTCATAAACTCAGTGCAGCTCCGACCCAAATCCCAAGAGAATTTCTTTGTGTTTAAAGCTTGACTAAGTGATTCACTGGTCCTCTGCAAAAATAAACATGCATTGATTCCCAAAAACATTACAAAAAGTGGGAGTGGTGAGGGAATTTGCTGCGGCGAGTATTAAAAACTGGCCAGAACAGAGATGGAACGGCGTGGGACTGATGGAAGGCCCCACTCACAGTTCACAGACAACCCCAGTGTGTGACGAAGACGTACACACGCGTGTGAATCTATGTCACACGTAGACACCATCTTCAGTCTGTCAGAATAGAGTTATTTGGGACATTTGGTTAATTATTTGATTAACAATTGAAAAATGTTTGTCATCTAAATTAATGGATGAATTTTATAACCTAAAAACCATAATAAAATCATAAAATAAGCAGAATAATATAGATGACAATTTTATTCATCTTGGGGTGGAGAAGACCATCTAAGCATAAAGAGAATGACGGAGAAAATGTCCCACATGCAAAATTAAAGTTTGTGCCTGTCACAATCCCTGTGATAAACAGGCAGATGACACATTAGAATAAAATAAGATAAGGATATCATTAAACAATGCTTTTTATGTTGTTTATAGAACTCGGATTTAAAAAAGAAAAAGAAAAAGAATCGGTTAAAAGTAGTTGAAGGATGTAGATCACTATGTAAAATTAAAAATGACCAGTGGCGCCTGGGTGGCTCAGCTGGTTGGGCGACTGCCTTCGGCTCAGGTCATGATCCCGGAGACCCGGCTTTGAGCCCCACATTGGGCTCCCTGCTCGGCGGGAAGCCTGCTTCTCCCTCTCTCACTCCCCCTGCTTGTGTTCCCTCTCTAGCTATGTTTCTCTCGGTCAAATAAATAAAATCTTTTAAAAAAAGACCAATAAAATTTTTAATAATTATATTTAATGCCATAAAATTATCATTCCCAATCACTGCCAATAGCAGTATAAATCAAGTAAAGCAAAACAAAGAAGAACACACAAACACACACAACTGTCCTGGAAAGCGAGTTGGCAGTATGTAATGAGAAACTTACTTCTAAGACTACGTCCTAAATAATCAGAGATACGAGCAAAAACTTAGGAGCAATGTCTTTTATTGAAGCACTATTGACAAGAACAAAATTTGGAAATATTCTTAAAGTTCACTAATTGGGGACTGGCTCAAAAACACAATGTGCACCTACGAGGTGCATGATTTAAGATGAATGGCACAGGAAAATCTCAGAGTAGAATCTTAAATCTTTACAAATAAGAGCCGGCTGGAAAAGTAATAAGTAAGGAATTCTGTAAATTTTTTTTCAAAAGCAGCATATACACAGAAAAAAGACTGGAAGGGCTTCTTTCGAATGTTAACCACGATAATCTCTGGGTTGGTAAAGTTGCAGTAATTTCACTTTTTGTCTTTAAACTGCTTTGCATTTTTCAAATGTAATACACTGACCACATTCCACCTCTGTAATTAGAAATTTAAAGCAATCAAGCTTATTTTATAAAAGAGTAGTCCTCCAGTGTTCCAGAAAGAGGAAAAAAAAGGAAAAGTGCCCTCCGTCTAAAAGTGCTCTGAAACGGCCCCAGATGCTTCCTCCTCCGGCTGGAAACAGAGTAACGGAGGCTTTAACTAGGGCTGACAGCGGGATTATCTATACCCTCCGCCACGCTACTGCTCACTCACCTGGAGGGAGCTCCCTGCCGGATCCCCTCCTGGCCTAAATAAATCAGACCCTGCAAGCCAAGCCTCACTGGCTGCACTTACCCATGTAAATTAGCTTGATTGGATGTTCGTAATTGCTGCCACACGCACGCACCCACACCTGCTGTCTCCTCGGATGCACTCGGCGCCCACTGAGCTGTCACCGTCCCGGACTTCCATAACTCAAACCCTCAGCCGGGTACCCGCTCAGGCTCACACACACCAGGCTCCCACTGCGGTGGACACTCAGACTGCGCTGCCTGGAAGGCCATGCCCGCCCCCCACATCTGCCAAAGCCCACAGCACTCCCCTGGGAAAGGGCTCTGCAGTTCCCAGCCTAGACCGTGGCAGGTCTGCCGTGGGTCGGTGCTGTGCACCAGGGACAGAAATGGACAAGGCCCACACTCGCTGCTCACAGGGAGCTCAGCATCTCGTGCAGCGGACACACAGATGAAGAGATCATTTTTAACCCAAGGAGGAGGCTGCTGTGAAGGAGGTAACTGCTGGATGTTAAGTAATTGTGGAGGTCTTCCTGGAAGAGGGGGTGCTTGAGCTGCATCTAGAAGGCCGTGGAAGGAATCACTTGTGCAGAGAAGAGAATCTCAGAGAGGGAACAAATACAACGAAAGCTAGAGTATGGGCAGCGGAAGCTGCAGGACACCCCAAACTAAAAGTCGGTGTTTAGGGAACAAGAGGCAGGAGGAAAGGATCAAAGGAAGGAATGAGGCTGGAGAATCAAACAGAGACCAAATAGTAAAGAACATGGTGTGATGAGCTGTTCCAAAGCCCTGGGTATGGCCCAGGACCTCCACCGAGCTATCTCTCCCTCCCGAGCCACCGCTGCTCTGCCCAAGAGCACCGTCTTGTGCCTGGCTCAAGAAAAACAGCTTCACCTCTGACTGTTTAAGTGGTCACCCTGAGTCAGCGACCTGACTGCCACTTCTCTACACCTCCCTAGCTTCCGGGTTACCGGTGCCTGGCCTGGGTTGTCATGCATATGGGCCATATGTGGGGGGCTGTCCTAGAGGGATGGTGGCCCAGCAGTGGTCCTCTACGTGATCCAGGTCGTCCCCAACTGAACCTTCTCCAGGCAAGCTTTCATCCTCTCCGTCCTCCAGAGCTATGCTCACCAATGTCACCAATGACCTCCATACTGTTAAGTCCAGGGCGCACATTCCAGCACTCTTCAGTAGCATCCAACACAACACTGACCACACTCTTGTCCCTGATCCACATTGTCACCATCCCTCTAGGACACCCCTTCTTGGGAGTCCTCCGGTTCTGCGGATCCTCACTCAACCTCCTTTTCTGGTTCTTCCTCCTACAGGACTCTCAAAGTGGTTTTGCCTTAAGGCTCAGTACTTGGTGTCTTTTTTAAGGGTTTAATAGGTCTTTCTGATGACCTAACTCCTGAACTCCTACTCACATATCCGAATACATGAGAGTCTATGTGAAATTCCACTTGAATATCTAATGCTCATCTCGAATTTCACATACCCAAAACTGTACTCTCCATCTTCCCCTTACCCCCTCAGGAGCCCACTACCCATGTTCTTCCTCATCTTAATGGCCAGCAACTCCATCCTTCCCATTACTTGGGTCAAAACCTTCTAGAAGGAAATATAGTAGAGAAGTTTCAAGATTCTCGGGTGGGCAAATATTTCCTAAACAGGTTACAAAACATACTAACCATAAAGGAAATACCAGTAACATTACAAATAAGAACATCTGTTCTTAAAAAAAAAAAAAAAGCCTTAAGAAAGTGAAAGGCAATCAGAGTGGGAAAAATACATTTACATTGTATATAATCAACAAAGGATTAGAGTGCCCAGGTGGCTCAGTGGGTTAAAGCCTCTGCCTTCAGCTCAGGTCATGATCTCAGGATCCTGGGATTGAGCCGTACTTCAGGCTCCCTGCTCAGCAGGTAGTCTGCTTCTCCTTCTCCCTCTGCCCCTCCCCACCACTTATGCTCGCTCTCTCTCAAATAAATAAATAGGATCTTTAAGGGAAAAAAAGGACTTGTGCCCAGGACATATTAAAAAAAAAAAAAAAGACCTCCCAATGTCAAGCAGAGAAAGACAGGTCACCTATTTTTTTAAATGGGCAAAAAACATGAACAAGCATTTTACAAAAATAAAATATCCAAATGGCCAATAAATACATAAAAACCTGTTCAATTTTATTAGTCATCAGGGTAATGCAAATTAAAACCACAGTGAGGCATTGCTGTACACACAGCAGAACTGCTAAAAATGGAAAAACACAGATAATGCCATATATGAATAATGATGTGGAGTGACTGGAGCACTCAGACCTTGCTGGCAGGAGAGTAAGTTGGTACACAAACACTGTAAAACTGCTTAGTGGTATCTATTAAAACTAAATATACTTGGATATCCTATGACCTAGAAATCCCATGCTTTACTATATACTCAGCAAAAATGCCTACATATGCAGCAAAAGTCAGGTACCAGAATATTCATAGCATCATTATTTATAATAGCAAAAACCCAGAAACAGTCCAAAATGTCCATGGAGATTAGATAGGATAAGAAGTTGTGGGACAGTCACGTGGTGCAATCCAGCAATGAGAGAGAGTGAATTATCACTACCTGCAACATCATGAATAAATGCCATAATTTCAAGAGAGGGCATCAGGCAAAAAGAGTGCATTCCATGTGATTACATTTATACAAAGTTTTAAAGCAGACAGAATTAATTTAGGGTGTTGTAATTCAGATTTATGGCAACCTTTGGGAAGGGGCATGAGATCCCTTGGAAGGAGTGCTGACAGTGGTCAATTTCAGGGTTTTGATGGGGGTTACAAGAATGTATTCCCTTGGCCAGAGTTTATCAGCTTCATTCAAGATCCTTAGAAGAAAAGTCTGGGAGGGGTGGGGGGCTCCTGTGTAACTGGTTTTTGGAGGGGCACTCTCCGGAGGAGCTTGAGGGAAATAGGCAGAGCAGGGAAGGAGCTAAGCAAGGATGTGCTCTCAGTGGGGCACTGGTTTCAGCACGGTCCACAGGGAATGCTAGGGCAGGAATTGCACCGTGGATTTGATCTTATGAAGCAAGGGGATTGGCCTTTTGTCCCCAGGACTGGGTGTAAGTTCCCAGGTACAGGGCCCCCACTAGCCAAGGACAATGCTTTATTGATTACTGCCATCCTCTCTAGCCCCACCACACACACACACACACACACACACACAATGCATAAGACATTGGTCTGATTTGTGCCTCTAGCACAGATCCGTATGGAGTTCTTGGGGCACGTAGAGGACCTAACACAGTCCTTGCAGAATGCATGAGCCTCCCCTTCACATTGCTCTTGGGACAATCCAGAGAATCTAGCCCTCCCACACTGGTCTGTCAAGGACCCTCCCTGTGTCTGGATTCCCAGCCTGAAGGCCCCATGCTGCATCAGGCAACCACTTAGTATGAACCATTTAGCTCGACAGTTTCCCCATCCTGGAAAGTACCTTTCATGGGTCATCCCTTAGGTCCCAGCCTCTAGGAGAGCACGGAGCCCATTTTAGCCGGCTCTCTCACTCCCCAGCGCTAGGCATGGAGTAGGAGCCCAGAAGGACTAGTGGGAAGGCTGAACAAATGTCACATGAATCTAATCTAGAAGGTAGCTTCTGCACTGACTTTAAAAGAGCTAATGAAGGTATATCATGTTCACCCCCAAAGAGAACACAGGGAACTTCAACGAAATTTGCCCTTTGACTAGCAAGCAAGTTATAGGTGGAAAGTAATGGTAATGAACTACCTGCAGCTCGTTCCGGTTTTTAAAGTCCTCCCGGTGCTTATGCACTGCTGGCCGCAGGTAATCGGTGGTGTGGGGCCAAGGTGAGAAGTCGCCCCTAGCTCTCAGGGCAGCTGGAGATGGCGTCCTCCTTGCTATGACGGATGGCGGCAACCTTCAGCTTCTAATTGCTCCAAAGAATTCATGTATGATTCAAGCTCCAAATCACACACTGGGGAGAGGAAGGACAGAAGCCAAGGCAAGAGGTTCCGTCAGCAAAATTGGAATCACTTGAGAAATGGCAGAGAACGAGTCCCCCGTCTTTGCTGCCCTATAAAAGCCTAAGTGATGTATTTTCTTCACCGGTTGACTTTTTTTAAGTGTCTCTCTCATCAGCTATTAATAACTAATTTCACAATCGCTGCATCATGCGATAGTCATAAAATATTGCCTGTACTTTTTCCCAGCAAATTTTAGTATTGAACCAATAATTGAATCCAAATTATCTATTAAGCTAATTCTTCAGTAGACAATATTTTACACTTGAAGTCATTTTTCACAAGTATTCCGGAATGAAGTAATTGTGGAATTAGCAATGACTTTTTCCCGCTCCTGAGCAAGTAAAAATAAAATCGCTGGGTTCAGCCTGGAGGGTGTCAAGCTGTTGTGAATTTTGTTTATATATTTCCTCTTCCTAGTTAGAACCAGCTCTGTGTCCTCAGAAGTCACCAGGCAGATGACTGGACATTGCTACTGTATCACCCGTTTCTTAGCTTAGAGTGGGGACCACCTCCCAGGTCTTACCACATGTCACCCTCCTCAACCAAACTCGAGCTTGCAACACCGGCCCTTTTTGTCTTGTGAGAATGGTGCAGAGTGAGCTTGGGGAATCCGCCAACACACACGTTCGACCTCCCATCCACAGAGCCCTCTAGGGAATCCTGTGCCGCTGACCCCCTTCTACCCCTTACACTCTCCCACCTCTGGCCAAGCAGGTTGGAATAGGGTGGACGGCGCCCCTGCCGGGGCAATCTGATTTCCTACCTCTAAGAAATTGAACTTAGGTCAAAGAAGGATCAGCCAGTCTCTGCTAGTCCTTTAAAATAAGGAAGTGAAATTTCCATGTGCTTTGCACGGGGTCGTTGCCTGACAACCACATCTTCATGGATCTAGGGGGAGAAAAGAACAGAAGCAAGGGAGAAGGAGAGCGGAGAGACAGAGAGCATGGAAGGAACACACACACACACACACACACACACACACACACACACACACGAGAGGATGTGAGGTCCCAGAGGGGCAGGGTCCGGCACAGAGCCGGGACTCCATTCCAGGAGCCAGGGTTCCATGAGATCCTCCCTCTTCATGTGACCCAAATAAAATTTGGGGGTTTTTTGGCTCCTGTTTTATTATGAGGACACTTTGGGGAAAAAGAAAACAAAACAAAACTCGCATATCCAAACACCAGAAGACCCAAAGATGAACCATAGCTCCTGACTAAAGGTCTTGAGGATTAAGGGAAAGGAGACTGTGCCTAACAGTACCAGCAAAATTCCCCAAAATGCTTTAAACAATCTCTCCCACATCAGGGTTGCTGCTTAGACCTCTCCACCCCTTCCTCCTTGACGTAGAGCGTTAAATACTTCCAGAAGCATCTGTGGAGCATCACGACCTCTCTCTCTGGAAGTCAGCACCATCTCCCCGCACTGCCGAACCTCATGACTCACCCACGGCCCCACACAGTGAGCGGGCATCGCGTAAAGGACCTGCTCGCAGGCTACACGGCATCCAGGAAGACTCGGAACTCCACACCTGCGCCCCTGCCACGGCTATGACCAAGTCCCCACTTTTTACAGAACTGAGTCAGGAGCGTTTCTGTGATAATCAACCAAAAGGGCCTTGCTCCGAATGCCTCTGAAAGCTGGCCACACCCCACCCGTGGCCCCACCCGTGGGAAAGAGCGTGAGACTTGGGGCCAAATAGACATGCAGGCAACATGTCAGCTTAAAAACTAAAACAACGAAGCTCGCGTTCCGTCGGGTGCTGCCGTAGGGTTGGGGTGAGCAGCTCTTCCAGAGTCAGGGACGCCCCCTCCATGCTCAGTGTCCTGACATATCAGTCCTATTGGCGGCTACTGTTACAAAATGCAGACTGAACTTCGTCAAATGCTCCTTTGAAATCTTGAGCTAATCATAAGATTCTTTTTTCTCCTTTGGCCCATTAATGTGGTGAATTGCTAGACTTCTGCTGTTAAACCACCCCTATATTTTTCACATAAACACAACATGATTGTAGCAATTGTTCTTAACATGTACGTCACTAGCTTCCACTAGCTAATCTTTTATTTACTACTGTTTTCTCTATTTTTGCAAGTAAAATGTGCCAACAGTTTTTTCTCCTGTCCTTGTCTGGTATAAGAGAAACAATCAAACAACTTCATTAAATGAATCAGACAGCTTTTGGTTTGTTTTTGTTTTTTTTTTCTGTTTTCTAAGACAGCTTCTATGAGATGGGGGTATTCTCCGTGAGTGATCTGTAGAACTCCGCTGGAACGTGGTCTGGGCTCCTGGCTTTAAAGGGAGCACTTAGTCATGATTTTAATTTTTTTACTCATTACAGGTCTGTTCAAGTTTTCTTTTTGTTCTTTGCCAATTATGATATTCCTCATTTTCCCAGAAAGCTATCCAGTTCATCTAATTTTTGAGATTTATTGGTGTCTCATAGTATTTGTAATATGCTTTCTTATTTTAAAATAAACTTTTATGCCTGTCATTTTCCTTTTTCATTCAGTGTTATTTATGTCCTTTTTTTCTCAGTCTTGTCAGGGGTGTGTGTAATCTTATGAATCTTTTCAAAGGACCTACACTCAGCTCTGCTAAGCTTCTGTGATTTTTACAGAAATGATCTGTCATTTGTTCTCCTTATGTTTCTGTTCTTACACCCAGTATTTCCTTCTCTTTCTGGAGGCTCACTCTGTCACTACCTTGTCAGCCACCAGAGATGAATGCTTAGCCCACTTGTTTTCAGCCTTCTAATAAATGGATATAAGGCTACACATTTCCCCCCATATGCCGCTTTATCTTTGCCCGCAAATTTTGCTGTGTGGCTTATTCATTTCATTCCAAATATTTTGCAGCTGCCTTTATTATTTCTTCTTTAATCTGGACTTTTTACTTGTGCCATTCTTTAGCTTCTATATGTACATATTTGGGGGTTATTTACTGATTTCAGGCTTCATACTAGTATGGTCAGAGAACATTATCTGTGTGATGTCAGTCCTTTGGAATTTACTGAGGTTGCCTTTGTGCCCTGATTTATGGTGAAGGAGAACGTTCTGCCTATAATCAAAATAATGTTCATTTTCTGTTTATTAAGCACAGTTCTATGTGTATGTGACTGAACACACATATTTAGGCATAAGATTAATAATAAACAAGTTGTTTCATTCCTCTATATATTTAACAAATTTTGTCTGCCGGCTCTATCAACTTTTGGAGAAACAGGTTAAAATATTCAACTAAAATATTGATTTATCTGGTTTTCCCTGTGTTGCTGCGGCTATGTTTATATGGGGGCATGCACGTGTGTGAGCACACACATCATCGGAGCGTGCATTGTAGATGGGCAGATGCTTCTTCATGACCGTTAGAGTTTTATGTTCTCACATTCCTTCCTGAGTATTCCTCTTTTTATTTTTCCGTAAATTTTCTTTTGTTCCTGTCTGCTTACTATATCTTCTTCTACACCTTTTACTTCCATCAACTTGTCGTGTCTCCTATAAAAAGTATATTCTTAAATCCTGTGTTCTTTCAGTTCAATTTAAGAGTCTCTGTATTTTGGGTTATGAGTTGAATCCCTCTATACCGTTGTAAATCGATGGTTATATTAAGAATTGTGGTTGCCATTTTATTTCATGTTTTCTATTTTCCTTACTCTTTCCTCCCTCCTTCCTCTTTCCTGCTGATAGATAAAATTTTCCTCTGCTCGTTTGAAAGTTCTACGTTCTATTTTCATGTTTCTGGCACCGAGTTCCTCTAGTTGGTCATGCCAAAAAAGGCATCATCTTTGAGTCCTCTCTTTCCCTCACCAATTCATCTGGCTAGCCCATTGGTTCTGCCTTCAAAATACATCCAGAACCTAACCCTTTACCTCCCACTGATGCTGCTATACCACACTGCCCCAAGACACCACTGTCTCTGATCTGAAACAATGCCATCGCTTCCCAGCTGCCAGTCCCCGGTCTCCTATCTCGGTTGCCTAGAGGGTACTCGCAACACAAGGACAGACTGATGCTTTTAAGATCTAAGAGCATGTCACTCCCCTCCTGAAACCCTCCAAAATCTCTTCATGTCACTTGGAGTAAAAGCCACATCCTTACAGAGGTCGACAGGCCTCCCCCTCTCAGACGCCATCTTCTATCAGCGTCCTCTGGGCTCACTCCATCCCGCACATGAGGGCTTCCTCGGGGGTCTTCATGGGTGCCCGGTGTGATCCTGGTTCAGTGTCTTTTCACTGACTCTTCCCTCTTCAGAGAACACTCTTCCCCGCATATCCACCTAACTACTCCTTCAGTCTCTTCAGGGCTTGGCTTCAGGACTCGAGGAGGACACCTGCTCTGCCCATCCTCGCTAAATGGTAACAGCGCCCACCCTAGCGCTCCCAGCCCCCTCTATTCCACCCCCACTTTTGCACGGTACTCAGGACTTGCGTTGTTAGCTCATTTATTTACAAACGTCTGCAGAGTACTATCTGTCCTCCCTCACCCCGTGAGAAGAAGAACGTTTGTCTGCTGTGGCCATGAAAATGTGTTGCTCAGCCCTCTGCCCTGAGAAACGTGTTGACCAACAGTCTGAGCTCTGCCCTCCGGGACCCCCCACCGTGCTCATGTGGAGCCCACACTCCTCAGCGGCTCCGCCTGGCCAGCGGCTGAGCGCAGCAAGCTCTCGGCAGGCCCCGCCGGCAGGATCCGAGACTCCTCTGAAGGCCAGCTTTGGTTCAGAGACCCCCACCAGCCAGGCCGTTCAGAG
>PITA01031254.1:0-15481 GCA_004023965.1 Spilogale gracilis
CAGTCCATGTTGCTACAAAAGTTGGATATTCATCCTTTCTGATGGAGGCGTAGTATTCCATTGTATATATGTACCACATCTTCTTTATCCATTCGTCTGTTGATGGGCACCTTGGCTCTTTCCACAGTTTAGTGATTGTGGCCATTGCTGCAATGGACATTGGGGTACATATGGCCCTTCTTTTCACTACATCTGTATCTTTGTGGTAAATACCCAGTAGTGCAATTGCAGGGTCATAGGGTAGCTTTATTTTTAATTTTTTACGGAATCTCCACACTGTTTTCCAAAGCGGCTGCACCAACTTGTATTCCCACAAACAGTGTAAGAGGGTTCCCCTTTTTCTGCAGCCTCTCCAACACTTGTTGTTTTCTGACTTGTTAATTTTGGCCATTCTGATTGATGTAAGGTAGTATCTCAGTGTGGTTTTGATTTGAATTTCCCTGATAGCTAGTGATGATGAACATATTTTCATGGGTCTGTTAGCCATTTGTATATCTTCTATGGAGAAGTGCCTCTTCATGTCTCTTGCCCATTTTTTGATGTGTTCATCTTCTTTTTGGATGTTGAGTTTGAGTAGTTCTTTATAGATATTGGATATCAGCCCTTTGTCTGTAGTGTCATTTGCAAATATCCTCTCCCATTCCGTGGGTTGCCTCTTTGTTTCGTTGACTGTTTCCTTTGCTGTACAGAAGCTTTTTATTTTGATGAAGTCCCAAAAGTCCATTTTCGCTTTTGTCTCCTTTGCCTTTGGAGATGTGTCTTGAAAGAAGTTGCTGTGGCCAATGTCAAAGAGGCTACTGTCTATGTTCTTTTCCAGGATTTTGATGGATTCCTGCCTCATGTTGAGGTCTTTCATCCATTTTGAGTTTGTCTTTGTGTGCGGTGTAAGAGATGGTCTAGCTTCATTCTTCTATATGTAGCTGTCCAATTTTCCCAGCCCCATTTATTGAATAGACTGTGTTTTTTCCACTGGATATTTTTTCCTGCTTTGTCGAAGATGATTTGCCCATAGATTTGTGGTTCCATAACTCTTTACTCTGTTCCATTGGTCTATATCTCTGTTTTTGTGCCAGTACCATGCTGTCTTGGTGATCACAGCTTGTAATAAAGCCTGAAGTCAGGTAACGTGATGCCCCTAGCTTTGTTTTTCTTCTTCAACAATTCCTTAGAAATTCAGGGTCTTTTTTGGTTCCATATGAATTTTAGATTGTTTCTTCCAACGCTTTGAAAAATGTTGGTGGAATTTTGATCGGAATGACATTGAAAGTATAGATTTCTCTGGGCAGTATAGCCATTTTAATAATGTTAATTCTTCCGATCCATGAGCATGGAATGCTCTTCCATCTTTTTGTGTCTTCTTCAATTTCTTTCATGAGTGACCTGTAATCCCTCGAGTACAGATCCTTAACTTCTTTGGTTAGGTTTATTCCTAAGTATCTTATGGTTTTTGGTGCTATAGTAAACGGAAGTGATTCTCTGATTTCCCTTTCTATATTTTCATTGTTAGTGTATAAGAATGCAACTGATTTTTGTGCATTGATTTTGTATCCTGCCACATTACCAAGTTTTTGTATGAGTTCTAGTTGTTTGGGGGGTAGAGTCTTTTGGGGTTTCCACATAGAGTATCATGTCATCTGCAAAGAGAGAGAGTTTGACTTCTTCTTTGCCAAGTTGAATACCTTTTATTTCTTTCTGTTATCTGATTGTTGTTGCTAGTACTGCTAACACTATGTTGAACAGTAGTGATGAGAGTGGGCATCCTTGTCTTGTTCCTGATCTCAGAGGAAAGGCTGTCAATTTTTCCCCATTGAGAATGATATTTGCTGTGGGTTTTTTGTAGATAGATTTTATGAGGTTGAGGAATGTTCCCTCTATCCCTATACTTTGAAGAGTTTTAATCAGGAACAGATGTTGTATTTTGTCAAATGCTTTTTCTACATCAATTGAGAGTACCATGTGGTTCTTCTCTCTTCTCTTATTGATTTGTTCTGTCATGTTGATTGATTTGCGAGTGTTGAACCACCCTTGCATCCCTGGGATAAATCCCACCTGGTAATGGTGGATAATCTTTTTAATGTATTGTTGGATCCTGTTAGCAAGGATCTTGTTGAGAATCTTGGCATCCATATTCATCAGAGATATTGGTCTGAAGTTCTCCTTTTTGATGGGATCTTTGTCTGGTTTGGGGATTAGAGTAATGCTGACTTCATATAAAGAGTCTGGAAGTTTTCCTTTCTATTTTTTGAGAAACAATAACAGTAAGAGAGACTTTGTCTTACCAAATATTAAAACATAATACAAAGCCATAGAAATTGAAACAGTGGTATAAAAATGCAAAAATATATACATAGATTAATGGGACACAAGATGAACCCCAAAACTAAGCATATATTTATGGGACTACAGAAAGGCATTAAATCACAATTTAAACTAGTGATTAAAAGTGTTGAATAAAAAAATTGGATTCTTACATCGTGTCCAAAATTTTTACCCATATTTAAATGCCCAAACATAACAATATCATTAATAAAAATATAGAATATTTTAATAAAATATTTGACAATATCTTGATAACTTTATGGGTAAGAAAGTCCATTAGCTAAACTCAGAGAGATTGATTGAAAATCAGAAGGGAATTTAATAACAATTTTTAGAGTAAATCTCTGTATCACTTGAGTCCTTATCAGGAGCATTACTTTTGTAATTAAGTAGTATGTAGAAAAAGAAAAACAATGAAGTTTCTTCCATGACTATTCTCTCTGATCAGGAAAAGAAAATCTATTTATTTTACACAATTTTCCCAAACAACAGTAGTGTCATAAAATCCTTAATTTTAGAGTAAAAGAGTAAAAGAAAATTGTCAGTTCATATTAAAAGTTAAGTTCACATTCCTAACAGGAAGCCATATAAAACACTAAAATACAATCTTGAAGAAAATAAGGTTAAGAAGACTTTTTCGAAAGTCTTGCCTTGGCCATCATTTCCTAGAAATAATTTCCTTGAGGATGCCTGGGTGGCTCAGTCACTTAAGTGTCTGCCTTTGGCTCAGGTCACGATCCCAGGGTGATGGGATCAAGCTCTACATCAGGCTCCCTGCTCAGTGAGGAGTCTGCTTCTTCATCTACCATTTCTTCCTGCTTGTGATCTCTCTCTCTCACTCAAATAAATAAATAAAATATTAGAAAAAAGAAAGAATTTCCTTGATCCTTATTTTTCTCGCAAATATATTCTCAACTCAGAAAACGTTATGTCTTTTCATTGCTTCATTATAGGGCGAAAAGCCCAGTCATCGATAAACCTGTGGATGCTGGTTCCTTTCTTCAAGCACACAGGAACATGCTGACCATAGAATTTATTGCCCAAACCAGGACTTATTTGACAGTGAAAGGGAGCCTTATTAATAATTCCACCCAGACTGCATGCACCAGCTCACACTGTCCCAGGAACATGAAGGTGAATCACCAACAATGTGGAAAGCCTTTGACATTCTGTCCCTTTGCTACCTCCTTATACTCATTTTCCACCAGTGTGTCTTTGGACCTCAGGTTCTAAGAATTCTACACCTCTAGTTTCTATATTATGCTGCACTGCTCCACAACTTCAAGGTGTTGCATATTCAAAGCCTTCTGAATTATTCAGTAATTACTACTGAATAATTCAGAAATTCCTATTGTGCTTTTAATACCATGCTCAGGTGATTAACTCTTAGGAAGGACCTGAGAGCCACCCCGTGTCAACCATCCTCTTCTTGTATCAAGAGTCAGTCACAGAGCACCTATCCTGTGGTCTACTTTGCAGGGCTACTCAAGGTAAATATGACCTTTATGTTCTGGGACCTTATAATGTGCGATATCTCTGGGTCTTGAAATGCTTCAACTACTATGATGGTTTCACACTATGACATCCCCCCATGCAATGCTTTTATAGAACTGTCAAGGTTTGGGGCACTTGGGTGGCTCAGTCAGTTAAGCATCTGACTCTCGGTTTTTGGCTAGGGTCATGATCTCAGGGTCAGGAGATCGAGCCCTATGTCAGGATTCCTGCTCAGAGAGGAGTCTACTTGAGATGCTCTCCCTCTCCCACTGCCCCTTCCCCACCCCATATATGTGTGCATGCTCTCTCTCTAAAATAAATTTTAAAAATCTTAAAAAAAAAAGAACTGTCAAAGTTCTATAAAGACAGGTATTTTAGCAAATCTCTGTGCTTGGTAGCATCCTGACCACCCCCCCCCCCGCTTTAGAAAAACAGCCCTTCCTGGGGGCACCTGGGTGGCTCAGATGGTTACACATCTGCCTTCAGTTCGGGTCATGATCTCCAGGTCCTGGGATCGAGCTCCATATCGGGCTCCCAGCTCAGGCGGGCATTCGCTTCTCCCACTCCCTGCCCCTGCTTGTAGTCTCTCTCTCTGTCCAATGAATAAATAAAATATTTTTTAAAAAGAAAAGAAAGAAAGAAAAGAAAATTAGCCTTCCCTCACTGCACACAGTCTCAGTAGGTTTATCAATTGAGCACTGCTATAAATCAACCATAGCAAAACCTAGTGATTTAAAACACGCCTTGATTTTGCCCATGGGTTTTCTCATTAGCTGGGAAGCTCTACGGATGTGGGCTGGGCTGGCTGGTGCGGGGCCCATCTGTGCATTTACAGTCAGATGGCGGGGTTACTGGAAGCTTCGCTCGTTGGGGTGGTTTTAGGATGTGAATGAAAATTCTTTCACATTCTTCCTTTCAAAAGGGGAAAGCTAATTCCCTTTCCCTGGAATATCGGCCAAATGTGTGGCTCATTTCTGATAAGCAGAAGGTGGCAGAGCAGTGAAGGCACGAGCCTTCTGAGGCTAGGTGGTCCATGGCACTGCCACTTCCTGGTTGCCCTCCTGGATTGCTTGCTCTCAGGTGGGAAGAGGCAGGGGCAGCCATCTTGTTGCCTGTGGGGAGAGGCCATGCTGGTGGTCTCCAGCCGACAAGCAACACCAAGTCGCCAGCCAGGGATGGAGCCACCTTGGAAGTGAATCCTCCAGCCTCCGATTACAGACCCAGCCTGCCTCTTATCTGAATGCTCAGGCCAGAACCTCCCATTGAAGCTGCAGCTTGATTCCTGACTTCAGAAGCTGTGTGAGGTAATCAACACCCATTGTTGTTTGAAGTCACGAGTTTGGGGAATAATCTAACGCAAGGTTGAGCAGATAGTGGATACACGGGCGAAGATGACCTCAGCGGGGAAACTCACTTCCACTCCGCACCTCTCGTCTTCGGTCATGCTAGCTGGGACTCGCTCTCAGGGACTGACACGCTTCCAAGAAAGTAAGCAGAAGCTTCTGAGCCCCCGAGCCTCACTTCGGAAATGGCATGACACCTTCTCTGGCCTGAAACGAGTCACTGGGTCAGTCCAGGCTCAAGCGGGGGGAGGGGGACACAAACACCTCCCCTTGATGGAACAAGCTGCAAAGTCTTGTTTGTTGAAGAGGCAGAGATATGCTTGGCTGGCTCACTCTGCAAAGCCTGTGATTCTTGATCTCAGGGTCATGAGTTCAAGCCCCATGTTGGGCATAGAGCTTACTTAAAAGCTGGGAGGGGCATGGATAGCAGGAGGGAAATAATTGGAGGGGGATAATTGAGGCCCCTTTAGCAATGAGCCACCACAGCAGAATGATCAGTCAAGATATTTCCCCTCCTAAGTCCCAAAAGTGGGCTCTGACTTAAGGAAGGAAGGTCAAATGCTCTCCCCACCCCAGGAATCTCAACTGCCCAACTCAAGAGGAAGAATGAATGGCCTCATCCTAAAAATGAGCAGTTTGAAAAGTCTGAGCTTTACATCCTGATGTCTAGATTTCTTGGGCTTGTCTGTGTCCTCTCCTGCCCTGTGCCTGGTTGCTCGGCTTTTCCTTTTGTAAACTACCACGTGCTTTCCGGTTAGCACCCGTTCTTTCTTACTGAAATCAGCCAGATTTGGTTTCTCGGGCCCACCCCCAACGAAGCTAGCCCGAGAGTTGCCGTCGGCTCTCAGCTCAGGACGGCATGGTCTCCTTGGGAAGAGTTTCTCACAGGCGCTAGTGTCTCTTGCAAAAGGAGAAACGAGAAGAGGCCATACACGGAGCCCCAGGAGATCCCTCACATGATGACTGGCATGCGGCATGTACTTTTAAAAGACTCTTTCAACATCCTTAAGGACAAAGGCAATGCAACTGCAAAGCAGGAGCGACTAACACTTGAGAAACCACTGGGGCATGTTATTTTCTGGCAAAGGGTGAGTTGTCTAGCAGCATTTCCATGCGGCAGGGATGCTGTATGCCAGGGCGCTCAAGTGCCAGGAGAGGCCAAAGTTCTTGGCAATTGGGCCAAATATTCACATTCAGGCTAGGAAAGCAACTGCCTCACGCCTCCTGCCTTCCACTGGCATATGGCGGCTCCGGGCTGCAGTTCGATTAGCTCGTCTATTGTATTGGAGTTTTATAATCACTCTGGGCATGAAACACTTCATGATTTCCACTGACTGCTGGTCATGTTTCCTTACTAATGCCCTCCACCAATCGGGGACGACAGAAGGTATCAGCTCCCTTCTCGAGTATTTAAACTGTTAGCAGTCATCTATATGCAGAAAGTGTGCCCACAAACTTCAGAGAACTTTGCTTATGCAGAGCGCAGAGCTGCAGGATCAGATGACGCTGGAAGTTTCTAGAACAAACTCATTAGCATTTTGGGTTTGGGGTCTGTTCTTGTTGTTCTTGTTGTTTGGGTTTTGTTTGTTTTTGTTTTTGTTTTGTTGGGGTTTTTCGTTTGTTTTTAGGCTGCAGTTCTAGCAGTTGTCAATCGGGGTCAAGCTTGGCACCGAACAGCTGAGACAGTACATCAAAGTGGTTAAAAGCAGGGCCTTTTCGTCTGAAAACTGTGAGTTCCCATCTCATTCCGCCTCTTACTCTGTGAGTGACCTCGGGCAAGTCAACCTTTTCTGGCCCTCGGTTTCTTCATTGGCGAAATTTGGCCAAAAAGAGAAACTATCTCCTAGGGTTCTTTGGAGGATTAAGTGAACCAATGTGATATGCGGAGTCCCGGGCTTACCATGTAGGAGGCACTGAATAAATGCTGACTGTGACTGCTTTTTTATTACTACTAGCACTACTGATAATAGCAATGACTGAATGTGCCAGCAGCTTCCAGGGCTAGAAGCAAGACCCAGGGACATACGGCTCACCAAGTCAAAGCAGCGCAGGTAATGCTGGTACGGGAGGGTTGGCATCTGCCAAAGGGGTCGCTGTCTGGGAAAAATGGTGCAAGGCATCGTGTCTCAGCATCTCAGTCCCATCATCCTGTGCGGTCAGCATCTCACCTTTACCTTCCACCTGGATTGGAACATCAGCATCAGCAGGAGACCTCAGGAGACGGGAGGCAAGATGACATCTAGGTTTCAGGCCTGGGCTCCAGACCCAGCAGAGAACAAGAGCAGGTGCCCAGATGCAGAGCAGACTGATGCGCGTGGGACACCAGGGCTCGGGTCATACTGCTCAGGCTGGGGCAGCCATCACTCTCCAAGCCCATCCAAACAGCAGAAGGGAAGGAGCTTGCAGGGACGTGCCGAGCTTGGCTCTCCAGCCACCTGAAGGCAGGGCTGTAATGGGAGCTGTTCCTTGATGGTAGGGACAAGGCCATCTTCCTGAGCTAAAGGAAGGCATGAGATCAGCAACAGGAAGGGAAGCACAGAGCCCACCGGAATGACACAGCTGCAACGACAGTGTGTTTTACGGGGGAGCAGGGCTGATAACTTGAAATAAGGGGTGTCACCTGCTCTGTCAAATCCCCAGCCCGGTGGCAGACAGAGCCAAAGGGTCCCAACCTCAGAATCATCTGCAACAGACTCCTTTTGGGTCTTGTCATGTACAGTGATTCTCAGAATCTTTAGCAAGATAGCGTTGGGCTTTAATTTCTCATTTCAGTTTAAGAAGTTCTCCTAGGGTTCCCTTATCAACTGGTAGGACTTGAGTTCAAACCTCTTTTCCATTTTTACTTTGAAAACAGACTGAGGTTGAAAGTGCTAAAGGCATGAAGCATGTCCCACATTTAGTCTTTTACTGATCTGCCAGAGACTTTGGTTCATGAGAATTTCCCATGTAGCCAGAAGTAAGAGAGTCCCGAGTCAAGTGCCGATACAGGTTTCGGGGGGAAGCCAGTTAAGATAATGGGAAGTGGAACAGACATTTGGAACATGAGCCTAGTCTCCATCTGAAATTTTCAAAAAAGGAGAGAGATTCTCTATCTGACCTGCTATCATTTCCTTCATTGTTTGAGCATCTTAATTATTTGTTCTACTTTATCATTTGTAGTTTCAAGATTGAACTCACTCAGCTGTGCTAAGGTGTATCAAAGAAAGATGATTTTCCTGGGGTCAGAATTGTTAGGTGGGAGCTTCTCAGGTACCAGGAACTGGTGACCAGGGCAGTTAGAGAGTGGGGAGCAATGGGAGAATACTGAAAGTCTGGGGGAGCATTCAGGACCCTCCTACCTGTAACTTTTCTTTCTTCAAAACTGTGTGTCTTCGTGTGGACAGGAATTTCATGCAGGTGCTTTTTCCCCTCAGCAGTTCCTAAAATATTTGCTCTCTCTGGCTTCCTTTGGGAATCCTCTAATGGGGATGAACCCTTTCCCCCTCTAATCCCATCCCTCAGATATGGAGACCTACATATGCTCAAGGCTTGGCACACAGTTTCAGGGGCTTATGGAACCCCTATGGTCTCAGGTTAAGAACTCATACCTGTCACCTTCCATATAGTTTTACTTTTTCTTTTAATCTATAACTTTAAACCTTCACAGTACCATTGTCTAAACAAGTAAGGATTACTGGGCTGCTTCCCATTGGTTGGGACCAATGAAAACTAACTCATCTTTGAGACATAGTCTTACCCCAGGTGTACTATTTCAAACTGGAAGCAACCAGAGAGCTCACAATAAACACTAGTGTCCAGGAGAGCCTGGGTGGCTCAGGCAGTTAAGCATCTGACTTTGGCTCAGGTCATGATCACAGGGTTCTGGGATTGAGCCCCATGTTGGGCTCCCTCCTCAGCGGGGAGTCTGCTTCTTCCTCTGCCCCTCACCCAGCTCCTTCTCTCTCTCTCAAATAAATAAATTCTTTAAAAAAGTAAAAATAAAAAATAAACACTGGTGTCCAAGTCAAAGGCTGGTGTCCAAGTCAAAGGCTATGGTTCAATTGATCTGAGTGGAACCCAAGCAACTGTACTTTTTTAAAAAATATTTTATTTATTCCAGAGACAGAGAGAAAACACACAGGGGGAGAAGCAGAAGGAAACAACAAGCAAATTCCTCATGGAGTGGGGAGCCCAACAGGGGGATTGATCCCAGGACCCCAAGATCATGACCTGAGCCAAAACCAAGAGTCAGTTGCTTAACCGACTGAGCCACCCAGCCTTCCCTCACAAGCAACTGTATTTCTTAAAGCTGTCTAAGTGATTCTAAAGTGCATCCTGAGTTCAGAACCACTGATCTAGGGTGCTTTGGCCCTGAACTGGGTCTGGGCGAAGCATCCTTTCTGTGCTTTCCCCGTCCCTCTCAGCCTCTTCTGTGTAGAGGAAGCAGGTGTGTCCAAGATGAGATGACTGTCCTCTATTCATATCTGATCCCTTGGGTACAATCCTGTTTCTGTCCTAAACATGAGACCTGTAAAACACGCGCGCACACACACACACACACGCACACACACACACTGTTAAAACCCAAGTTTAACAAACACCTGGCAATGAACTGTCAATCTTCGCCTCTCCAACAGTGACAAAGATCTTCCACAAGCAGGGTGGGGACAACGTACCTCTGATCTCGCTCACAGAGCCTTTCACCACCTGGGGGTTTGAAAAATCAGGTGAACCACTCCGTGTTTAGTAAACAGGAGTCAGTATCTCCAAGCTACTTGCCTGTGAGTCAAGTTCTGGTCCATGTATGCATATCATTTCCATATGCATTTGAAGAGGTGGATTATTCCAGTCAACCCTTAAGGTAAGTTACTTCTTTGAAAATCACTGGGTATTGGCAACAAATGTGATGAATTATCTAATTGTCAGTTTTAAAGCTCCACTTGGAAACATTCATTACTTCTGATGGATACTTTACAAAGCACTCATTTTTTTTCAAGGATAGATGTGGATACCTGGTGGCTACCTCTTGGTGGCTGCTTGGCATCTGGCTTATCTTCTAGAACATGTACATCAACCACTGTTTGGTTGCAGACGCTATAAAAAGAGTGCCTCTGCAAATGAGGTTTCCTTCAATGAAATGTTAGTTCTCACACCCCGACCCACCTTGTCTGATTTTAAAGAACTTCTGACTCCAGGAGCACCTACATAGCTCAGCCGGTTAAGCATCCAGCTCTTGATTTTGGCTCAAGTTATGATCTCAGGGTCCTGAGATGGAGCTCACATGGGACTCTGAGCTCGGAATGCAGCATGCTTAAGTCTCTCTCTTCCTCTTCACTACCTTAAAACAAAACAAAAAAACAAACAAAACAACAAAAACAACTTCTGACTCCAACTCCAAATTTGTGATAATCAATTAATTTTCTTTATTAACAAGAGTTGAACTGCTTGTCTTATGCTAGTGTAAGCACAATAAATAAATGGAATGGATTATTTCAACTCGGCTAATGAGACTCAAAATATATTGAGCCCAAGCAACTGAGAGGTCTTCATTGTTCCCCCACATACTTCATGATGATGTGGCTTGAGGTACAAGATCAAGGTTGTAAGTTGGTCTCATTACACCTTTGAAAAGCAGTGTTCTATGATGCTCCGGTTTGTGATAGCAATTAGACACTAGGATTTGAGTACACAAGTTAGATCATTACCTAGCATCCTTATTCCATGTATTTATGGGAAACAGCCTATTTGAGAACATATTTAAAACACACACAAATCCAGTCATTCAGAATCCTAATATCCTTCATAGGACACAGTGATATTTGAAGCTCCCTCTAAAGATTATAATTAGAAATGTGATTTTAATGTGAGTTAATAAAATATATTTCTCAGCATCTCAATGGGAACTTTTTGTCTTGACCCTGGAAGGAAGAATGATAGAAATGACATCACTGGCTACCACTACATGAAATACAGCAGATCACAGAGAACGAACACCTACATATTCTCACCGAATCCTTTAATCATCACTAGAACAACTTTGAGGTTCACGGTCATGTCATCAGGACATAGCAGAGCCAGGACTCAAAAGCAGACTTGTTAGACTCAAAGGCCATCTCTACCACTATCATCTTAAGAACAACATCAATCATTGGGTTCTTATTATATACCAGTAACCCCATGGAATGTTCCATTTAACACAGGGGATGCAAAGAAAGCAAAGAAGGCATTAACATCTGAAGCCCAGAGAACTTAGTCCCTTCCTCAACTTTATAGAGCAAGTGATAGTAGCAGAGTTTGAACCTAAGAACAAAAGCTCCTAATCTTTTCTCTGCTCTGTGGCCTTCACGCAAGGCAGAGATCCTCTCTCCACATGCCTCTGAACGTCCCTCACACAATAAGCTCCACTGAGCGTCTTGTAGCCCTGGAGCCAATGCCACAGGCCAAGGGGTCCGCCATCTTGATGTGCGATGCAGGGAAATGGAAGGCTTCCTGCTTGCCTGATGTAACTCAAGAGGTCCAAAGGACACAGGGAAGTTGACACTTGGAATCTGTGAAAGGATTTATTATTTTTATACCATTATGCCTTATTTACCCCATTTACCTGGGATCTACTTGACCCTTGAGAAAACCAAAGAAGGCTTCATGAGCCTGGTAATCTGAGGGATGGAGAAAGTCCTCTGAATGCTGAGGCACAGGAGCAGATAAAAACAAGTCTTCCTCTTCCTATACACTAGCAGGAACAAACCTGAGAATGTCCAGGAGGAAAAAGAATCCCATGGATGTCAAAATAGCAGGAAAAATATATAAAATAAAGCTCACCAGAAATGTGTGAGACCCATAGGAAGAAAAAGATAAAACTTTATTGAAGAACACGTAAGCTCTTGGATGTGAAAACTTAATATGTGTAAATGCTAATTATTTACAACTTAACTGATCAATCCAAACTTTTCCCAATGTTATTCCAATAAAATATCCAGGTTTTTTTTGATGAAAACCTTACAAGTTAGTCCTAAATATCTTCAGGAAGATAGAACATATAAAAATAGCCAAAATAAAACATGGTAGAAATGAGGTGATATTTGCTCCACTAGCTATCAGAACTTACTATGGGAAAACCCAACTGAACAAAAATGTTTTGGTGCAGGAACGAACAATAGGACAGTATAAGGGAGAATAATATAAAAAAAAAGAACAAAAAAAGAGTGCTGAGATTTATATTCATTCATTATGTGATAAGAATGAAAATTCCATACAATGGGAAAGGGAAATACATAAATTATAATAAATTATGTTGGAAGAATTAGCTATATCTTTTGGGGGAAAATGATTAAATACTTTCCTTCACAAGATACTCAAATTCAAGGAGCTTATGGTAAAAACAAATTAACAAAAGGAGAAAATATAGGTAAAGTGTTCATAATCACAGTAAAGGGAGGACCTTCAAAAGAGCAAGAAAAATGAAGTGCCATTTTATATAATAACATACCCCATGAAAATATGCTCAATCTCTTTCACATTCATACAAAAGTACATTCAGGGAGGAGCAAGATGGCGGAGGAGCAGGAGACATAAATTCCACTGGGTCCCAGGAGTTCAGCTAGATAATTATCAAACCATTCCGAACACCTACAAACTCAACAGGAGGTCGAGGAGAAGAAGAGCAGCAATTCTATGAACAGAAAAGCTACCACTTTCTGGAAGGTAGGACGTGTGGAGAAGCGAATCCGAGGCGATATATGGGAACATAAAAAAGTACATTTAAACCTTGATGAAATATCCCTTTCCATCCAACTGATTGGCAAACATTTTCGGCTGTTTTTAATCCAAGGTTGGCAAGATAATAAAGGAATTCCACACACTAATGATGAGACTATAATCGTTTTGAAGGGCAATCTGGCAGTATCTATTTAAATTTAAAATGACAAGTCCTTTGACCCAGCAATCGCACTGTAGGGTTTCTACCTTAGGGGAGATAATTATGCAAAGACTTTACAGAAGGCTATGTGCAAAATTATTATTAATAGCTCCAAATCTAAAGGAACATAAATGCCTATCAGTGGGCTATGATTATATAAACAATGGTGCAGTCACACCATGAAATCCTATGATATTCATAAAAACTATGAGGTAGACCTTGAAGTCATGATTAAATAGGTTCTGGCATACTTTGAAGTGAAGAAAACCCAGGTGCAGAGCCCATAACTAGAGTATGATTTTATGTGTGTTTGTGCTCACGTATGTAAAGCAAACATATGAAACTATATACATACATGGATGCTTGCAAATTTGTAAAAACTGAGTTGGAAATGGTGGCTATGACCGCAGACCAGGGAGGAAGGGTCTAAATGGGACCAAAATAGGAGCATGGGACTTCCCTGCTCTCACCTGCTCTCTGCTTGAGTCTGCTGGGAAAGAGACGTGATTCCTAAAGTGATTTTCTACAGTTTTTACAATTTACAGTGTAATAAAGCTTTACAATTTATCTTGATAATTTTATGATTTAAATCAGTTAGGGGCACCTGGCTGGCTCAGTGGGTTAAAGCCTCTGCCTTCGGCTCAGGTCATGATCTCAGGGTCCTGGGATCAAGGCCTGCATCTGGCTCTCTGTTCAGCAGGGAGCCTGCTTCCTCCTCTCTCTCTGCCTGCCTCTCTGCCTACTTGTGATCTCTCTCTGTCAAGTAAATAAATAAAATCTTTAAAAAAAACAAATCAGTTAGAATTCCTCATCAGCCCTCAAATAGCTGCAAGAAGGTGTTTTGTGAAATCCATACGTGGCCATTTCTGTAAGAGCAGACCCTCATGAGGCAAAAGGATAGTCGTGAAAGACAATTATGTCGAACAGATGATGTTTGGTCACAGATGAGCTCTTCCTATCCATTCTGCATTCAAGATGGGTCTAATTATGTTTATTTAAGATCCTTAATTGTTACTTATCTTATGCGTGTCGGTTTCATGTTTGCCTGTTCAGTTTCAGTAATGGAACTGTAATCTACTATCAATTCATTCGCAGGAAACACTTCCTTGCTGTGCTCATTCTGGTGCTGTCACAATTCAATGACATTCTGTGCGCGAGAACCCTGCAGGGAGAAGGCAGGGCCTTTCTGCTCTTCAGAATAAGAGCCAAAGAGTCCCATGTTCCTACATGAACTCCTGTCTCTCTATCTCATGGGTGGGAGGGGGGAATCAAGCAAATTTGTCTGCGGAATTTCCCTCTTTGGGTGTATTTTTGTCCTCTTCGGTTTTCCTGCTCAGTCAGTTATCTAGTCTCCCCAGATGCCTTCTCCCTTCCAACTTTCTTTCAAGTTAAAAAAAAAAAATGCTCATTTCAGTTATTTCCTTTGCAGCTGCCACCAATCATTTTTGGAAGAAGGTGGAGGATCATTTTAGGCCTGTGGAGAGACAGGTGCCCCAACGTAGTGCTAACCATTTCCGGGAGGGTGTACTTAATATAGACAGGAGAACCTCAATGTGTACTGTGCTAGGAGGGAACCTAATCTGGGAGTGGTGAACGTCTCTTCTTTCCTCTCATTAAAGAAAGTGAAGCATTTTTCTTTCCTTTCTCTTCCGTTCTTCTTCTCTTCCTTCCATTCTCTTTTCCCTCTAACAGTGTTACTGAAGGGCAACGTTATGAACACAGAATTACTTGGATCTGACCTTGGCCTTGTCACTTAGCGAAAATGGACTGTGAAGCAAGGCATCCATCTTCCTGTACCGTGGCCCTTGTCTGCACACTTGGGTCTCCATCCCAAAATGCCCTCCCACAGGAATTTTGGTGAGGTTGAACACGATTATGCGTGTTGAGCCCCTAGGCTGGTGTTCAGTGAATGTTCAGTAAGGTTAGATCCTCCTTCTTCCTAGAGGTCTGTGCTCAATAAATTTGACTTCTAACTCAGGTAGCAAATGAGTTTCAAACATCAGTCAGCCTCCAAATAAAAATCAAGGGATGAGTGAGCCCAAATTAAAGTTACCAGATAAAAATAATGAGGCCAAACCAAAATGAATTTTTGTATTCTCCAAAAAGATAATGGATGCATGTTGGTATTTACATAGCATTTTAACTACCTTTTTAAGATCACGATAGGGTTGCTGGATTAGGGTCAAAAAATTAAATAAATAAATAAATAAACAAACAAACAAACAAACAAATATCTGAAGGATCGGGAAAACTAAATTCTAGTGCTGGAAAACATAGAGTCACACAGTAAAACACTCCGTGATTATAACTAAAACTCTGATAAAAAAGAGGAGGAGGAGCAAGGAGGAAGAAAAGGGGAAGGAATAGCAAGTAACTAAGCACCAGTGATAGCAAGTGGCTTGGGAAGGGAAGTCAAAACTCCACAAACAAA
>PITA01031255.1:0-15263 GCA_004023965.1 Spilogale gracilis
TCACTACTGTATCCTGCTACCTAGAACAGCACCTGCCACAGTGCGATGCCAGGGAGTGTTGGCCGGTGTGCAGCTGTGCCTGCGGTTTGATCTGGATGAAAAGGAAAAAGTACTTTGGGGTTGTCTAATGATGTCCTTTGACATAACACCCCAAATGAGAGCATCTGGAAAACATCCTGTTTTATCTGCCTATGACACTCGATAAGTAGCAGAATCTCACTTCATACTGGGCTCAACGTAAGTAGGATGCTATTCACTTGTAGTGGATTGAATAGTGTCCCCCCAAAAGATATGTCCAAGTCCTAATCTAGAACCTATAAATGACCTTACTAAAAAAAAAGGTGATTTTTTTTCAGATGTAATTAATGATGTCTAGAGGGGATCATACTGGATTTAGAGTGAACCCTGAATTCAGTGACAGGTATCTTTATCAGAGAAATCATGAATGAAAGGCAAAGGGAGATCTGAAACACAGAGACACGTGGAGAAGAAGGAGATGTGAAGACAGAGGCAGGGACTGGAATAATACATCCACAAGACAAGGGATGCTAACGAGGGCAGGAAGCCTCCTGAAGCTAGGACAGAGGCATTCAGTGAATTCTCCCTAGAGAGCCTCCAGGAGGAAACCCCTCTAGGCAGCTCAATCTTAGACTCCTGGTCTCTAGAATTGTGAGAGAATAACTTTCTGTTATTTTAAGCCACCTAGTTTGTGGTAATTTGTTACAGTGGCTCCAGGACATTAATACCCGCCCCCCACCAGAGTCATCTCTAAATTGGCCCCCGAGTTGGTGACTGTAATGAGATTCACTCTTCCAGCTGTGTCTCGAGGAGAACAAAGAAATTCCTATTACTTACAGCTTGCCTGGTTGTTCATAGTGCTGCCTGACCAAAACCAAAACCAAAACCAAATGACAACAACAATTAAAAAAAACCCAAAGGACCCAGCAAGATAGAAGAACCAGAACTCAAGATGCCAGAGCAGGAAGTGACGTGGTGGTCATTCCCAGCCATTTCACAGCCCAGGTAACAAAAGCTCAGGAAATGACTTGCCTACTGTGTTAGTAATAGCTAATGTAGTAATTTAGTAATTTTAACTTTGGCTAACATTTTTTGAGCATTTATTATGTGTCGGACACCATGGTTTATGGATATCAATTCACTCAGTCTTCACGAACATGTAAGGGAGAGAATTTTTTTTTAAAGATTTCATTTTTAAGTAATCTCTACATCCAGCATGGGACATGAACTCACACTCCGGAGATCAAGAGTCATATGTTGCCCTGACTGAGGCAGCCAGGTGCCCCAGAGAGAGAACATCATCTAAATTTTCCAGGTAAGGAAACCAAAGCATGGAGAAGTTAAATCATTACTTCAAGATCACCCATAAAATCAGAGCTGGGACATGAACCCAGGCAGATTCACTCGAGTCTGAGGCTTGGCAAGCATGTTCCAGGGAAGACAGAACTCCCTGTCATCTGTCAGAATTGGTGTCCCTCTACAGTCACACTGGGTTCCCACGGGGCTAACGATATGACAGATCAATTGTGTTGGGGAGTTGAACAGATGATGGCAGCGAGACCTGTAGCTCATTCTCAAATGAAACCATTCCGGGCCATGCTGAAACTTTGATACTATTCTGAGAAGTTGCACTTCAGACCCTCCCTGGAAACTCTGCCTCTCTGGGTTTTTATGGTGTTGAAAGTGAAGACACTTTTCTGTGGATGGAGCTCGGAGATGTATGGAAAACATGAGAAAAAAGCAGGACAATCCTAGACATCTTTGGCTCCTGGAAATATACAGTAATTTTTTTCTAACCTTTTTTTTTTTTTTTTTTTAAGATTTTACTTATTTATTTGACAGAGAGAAACACAGATAGAGAGGGAACACAAGCAGGGGAAGTGAGAGAGGGAGAAGCAGGCCTCCTGCTGAGCAGGGAGCCTGATGTGGGGCTTGATCACCGGACTCCGGGATCATGACCTGAGTCGAAGGCGGTTGCTTAACCATCTGAGCCACGCAGGAGCCCCTTTTTCTAACCTTTGAAAAAAGGCAAGTGAATTTACTCAGCTAACTGCCCATTCCATCTGACGAAGAGTGGGGGAGGCCTCCCAGAGAATGGGCAAACCTTTTGAACAAAGTGTTTGCCACCTTCTGAGCAGTCTCTGTGGTCGTCTCAGTTAGGTGGCTTGGGGCTCACAACTAGACTAGGCACCAGCCCATTATTTTCCCAGGTTGACAAAAGCTCAAGCATATGGTCATGGAGATCATCTCCCCAAGGATGAGTGTAGCCTATCTATAGGGGCTCATGAAGATGGGGGCTCTGTCCCACAGGACATGACCCTGAGATCATCATACAACTCCATGATATGAGCTAGTTATACCTGAAAGCTTATCTTTCTGTTGGTACCTGGGTGAATACTCCCTTCCCCAGCCCCAGTCCTTTCTAATGTCCCCATTGCCTGTGCGACACTGGTCTTTGCCCTAAACCTCAGCCCTACCCCTCTGATCTGATGACTTGGCACCTTTGCTTTGCTCTTTTGCTCTTTCCTATGGACACTGTCATACATTCATCCCACGGCTCGATCGCCAACCAGGGGCTCCTGGAACCTGCTCATCCACTTGTCTCCAGCCACCAGGATTCCACAGTGAAATCAGCGACATGCCAGCTGGACCTGGCCTGGCTCTGCAGGAGGTGGGCTGAATTCATGATCCCTGAGAGCCTTCACAGCTCACCGGAGCCTGCTTCGATGATCTCTTCTTGTCCTGTCTGCATGGGGTGACAGGCATAGCCCTGTGTTTTGCAACCAGGACCCCATAAAAAGGAGTCTGTTATTCATATGTTGAAGACCTAAGCCCCTAGTACCTCAGAACATAACTGTATTTGGAGATAGGGTTTTAGGTTTTTTAAAGTTTTTATTTAAATTCTCATTAGTGGGCACCTGGGTGGCTCAGTTGGTTAAGCATCTGACTCTTGGTTTCAGCTTGGGTCATGATCTTGTGGTCCTGAGATCAGGCCCCATGTTGGACTCTGTGCTCAGAAGGAAGTCTGCTTGGGGATTCTCTCTCTCTCCCTCTGCCCCTCCCCCAACTCATGTGTGCAAGTTCTCTCTCTCTCAAATAAATAAATCTTCAAAAAAATTCTAGTTAACATGTAATGTTGGCTTCAAGAGCAGAACCTAGTGATTTATCACTTACCTATAACACTCAGTGCTCACCACAACAAGTGTCTTCCTTAATCTCCATCACCTATTTAGCCCATCCCCCCACCCACCTCCCCACTGTTTGTTCTCTAAAGAGTCTCTTATGGTTTGCCTCTCTGTTTTTTTCTCTTCCCCAATGTTCACCTGTTTTGTTTCTTAAATTCCACATATGAGTGAAATCATATGGTATTTATCTTTCTTTGACTGACTTATTTCATTTAGCATAATTGCAGATGGCAAAATTTCATTCTTTTTGATGGCCAAGTAATATTCCATTATAGATGTATATACATACATATCTCACATCTTTTTTATTTTATTTTTTTTGAGAGACAGAGAGTGCACAAGAAGGATGAAGGGGAGAGAGATGGAGAGGGACAAGCAGATTCCCTGATGAGTGCCGAGTCCCACGTAGGATTTGATCCCAGGACCCCAAGATCATGACCTAAGCTGAAGTCGAGGCTTAACCGACTGAGCCACCCAGGCGCCCCTATACCACATCTTCCTTATCCATTCATCAGTCGGAAATGTGGTCTCTTTCCATAATTTGGCTATTGTTGATAGTGCTGCTATAAACATTCGGGTGCATGTACCCCTTCAAATTACTACATTTGTGTCCTTTGGATAAATACCTACTAGTGCAATTGCTGGGTCGTAGTGTAGCTCCAATTTTAACTTTCTGAAGAACTTCCATACTGTTTTCCAGAGTGGCTTCGCCAGATTGCATTCCCACCAACAGTGTAAGGGGTTTCCTTTTCTTGGATATAGTGTTTTTAAAGAAGTTATTAAGGCCAAATGAGGTCACATGGGTGGGCTCCACTCTCACATGACTGGTGTTATCTCCTTTGTAAAAAGATTTTATTTATTTGAGAGAGAGACAGAGCATACACACACACTCACACACACGCTTAAGTGTGGGGGGTGAGGGACAGAAGGAAAGGGACAAACAGACTCTCCACTGAGTGGGGAGCCTGACATGGGGCTTGATCCCAGGACCCTGAGATCGTGAGCAAAGGCAGATGCTTAACCAACTGAACCACCCAGGCACCCCATATTTTTTAAAATACATTTTTTTACCATAATCTTCACACCCAGTGTGGGGCTTGAACTCAACCCTGAAATCAAGAGTCACATGCTTTTCCAACCCCAGGTGCCATCACTGGTGCTAAGAAGAGGAGATGAGGGGATGCCCGGGTGGCTCGGGTGGTTGAGCAGCAGTCTCTTGATTCTGGCTCATTTCCTGCTCATAGCCTTATCTCACCTTTGGCTACATATTCCTAGAACAGGTGCACGGTACATAACTGACACTTAATACATGACTTTTAAATGAACAAACTGTATTACTTTTTACAGCATCTGTCTTCCCAAGTAGAGTGGGACTGTAATTTTCCCCCTGTATTCCTAAACCCAGAACAGTCTCTGTGTATTAGCATGAATGTAAGTTTGGTTGTGCTTTAGAGACCCCAGGTGATAGTGACTTACACAAGATAGAAGCCTGTTTCTCATATGAGTCTAGACAGAGGTGGGCCAGAGCTGGGAGGGAGCCCCGCTCCATTAGCTCATGCATGGTCCAGGCTCCTTCTCTGTTTTTACTCCACCTTCCTCGGTACTGCCAGCATCCTAATGATCCAAGAGGGCTTGTCACTCTGTCCATGTTCAGAATGGCAGGACGGAGAGAAGAGGGGATGGCACTGCTCCTCTCTCTCAGGACAACCCCCAAATGTTGCATACATTGTTTCTGGTGACATCCTATTGTGAATCTGGCCACAGGGCCCCACTAACAGCAAAAGAGGTCAGAAAGCCATTATTCTAGAGTACCAGGCATCCAGCCGAAAATTCTGTTATCACAGAGGAAGGAGAGAATGGATACTAAGAGACAACTAGAAATTTTTCCTATACCATGTCTCATAATAGATGCTCAATAAATATTTGAATTAATGAAATATTATCAATTAAGAATATATGGATGTGATGATAATGTTACAGGAGGCAATGAAGATCTTTAAATTTTTTTTAAATAAGTTTTCTTTTTTTTTTAAAGATTTTATTTATTTATTGACAGAGAGAGAGATCACAAGTAGGCAGAGAGGCAGGCAGAGAGGAGGAAGCAGGCTCCCTGCCGAGCAGAGAGCCCGAGGCCGGCCTCGATCCCAGGACCCTGAGATCATGACCTGAGCTGAAAGCAGAGGCTTTAACCCACTGAGCCACCCAGGCGCCCGGATCTTTAATTTTAATAATACACCAGAACCGGGGTGCCTGGGTGGCTCAGTTGGCTAAATGTCTGACTCTTGGTTTTGATCTCCAAGGGTCATGAGATCAATCCCTGTAGCAGGCTCCACACTCAGTGTGGAGGTTTGGTTGTGCTTTAGAGACCCCAGGTCATAGTGACTTACACAAGACAGCTTAAGCCTCTCATTGACCCCCCACCCTTGATCTCTCTCTCTCTCTCTCTCTCAAATAAATCAATCTTTAAAAAAAATACTCCAGAACGAGGTAAGTTTTGGTTAATGCAAGTTGGAATATTTACTATATAAAGAGCCAAAGATTTTCACTGAACACAACAGAAAATATTGTTAGATTCTGTAACCCACTCTAAAAAAGTGCACCTAAACATAAAGGTGTAGAGAAAAAACCTCAAACTAACTAGCATATATCTTAGGAAGTTAAAATTTAATTATGGTGGTAATGTAAGTTCCCAATATGGGGCGCCTGGGTGGCTCAGTCAGTTAAGCATCTGCCTTCGGCGCGGGGCATCTGCCTTCGGCTCGAGGCATTATCCCAGGGTCTGGGGATCTAGTCTCACGTCCAGCTCTCTGCTGAGCAGGGGAAGGGAACATGCTTCTCCTTCTCCTCCCCGCTCGTGCTCACTCTCATATCGTTCTCTCTTTCTATCACAGAAATAAAATCTTCTTTTTAAAATTCCAAATATATGGGACACCTGGATGGCTCAGTTGGTTAAGCGGCTGCCTTTGGCTCAGGTCATGATCCCGGAGACCCGGGATCAAGCCCCACATTGGGCTCCCTGCTCGGCGGGAAGCCTGCTTCTCCCACTCTCACTCCCCCTGCTTGTGTTCCCTCTCTGGCTGTGTTTTTCTCTGTCAAATAAATAAAATCTTAAATAAATAAATAAATAAATAAATAATATTTTAAAAAATTATAATTTAAAAATAATAATTTAAAATTATAATTTAAAAAATAATTTAAAAAATAATATTTAAAAAATAAAGACAAGTAAAAATTTCAAATATAGTTCAAAATAAAGGTCTTCAACATAGGCAGCCAAAACAGTATTTTGATACCAGAAAAACTAGAACAAATATACTCACATGGGAAATAAAAACTTCTATGACTATGACCCATTTATTTCAAGCAATGCTGGATATTTAAGAAGTCCAGCTGGAATTTATCTCTCTTGATCTTTCCTGAAAGCCTCTGTCTCCAGTCCCATTGTGCCTACTGGCCCTGGTCATTATTTCATACCTTCCCTATGTGGGTCTCTCCTCCCTCTGATCTAGACTATATGTTGCTTTGAGGGATTTCTCCTGATATGAAGTACTGGTTCAAATATCTGATGAGATTCCTAACTTCTTGAGTGAGTATTCCAGATCTCCATAGTTACCTGATATTCAATACAAGTTGACTATTGAACTACTTGGGGGTTAGTTCCCAACCCTGTCAAAAATCTGCATATAATTTTTGATTCCCCAAAAACTTTAACTACTAATAACCTACTATTGACCAGAAGCCTTACTGATAACATAAGCAGTTGATTAAATCATAGTTTGTGTTTGTATTCTTACAGTAAAGTAAGCTAGAGAAAGGAAAATGTTAGCAAGAAATCCTGGGTGGCTCAGTTGGCTAAGTGTCTGCCTTCTGCTTGGGTCATGATCTCAGGGTCCTGGGATTGAGCCCCACATTGGGCTCCCGGCTCAGTGGGGAGCCTGCTTCTCTGTCTCCCTCCACCCCTCCCCTGCTTGTACACTCTCTCTCTCTCTCAAATAAATAAAATTTTTTTTTAAAAAAAGGGAAACTAAAGGAGGAAATACAGTTCAGTGTTGTATTTACAGAAGATCCCTGTGCAGTTCAAACCCGTGTTTATCAAAGGTCAACTGTTTATCCAATTTACCCCTCACTCTAGAAAACCAGTTGTCTTGACATTCTCCTTATTCATTTTTCATTTCATTACCAGATCTTGTGTTCACACGGCTCATAAACAACCCAGCATTAAAAAATGGCAGAGAGGGGCGCCTGGGTGGCTCGGTTGTTGGGCATCTGCCTTCGGCTCAGGTCATAATCTCCAAATCCGGGGATCGAACCCCACATCGGGCTCCCTGCTTGGCGGGAAGCCTGTTTCTCCCTCTCTCACTCTCCCTGCTTGTGTTCCCTCTGTAGCTGGGTTTCTCTGTCAAATAAATAAATAAAATCTTAAAAAAAAAATGGCAGAGTAAGAAAGTCTCCTTCCCAGCCCTGTGCCTTTCCACTCCATTCCCCTCTCACCCACTTTTCAAAGCTTCTTGTGCAAGCTTTAGGGTTCTTTATGCAAACATAAGCAAATACACTTGTAGTTTCTTATCAGCCCCTTTCCTTTTACACAAAAGGTAGATTACCATATTCCAGATATTTCTTTATCCATATCAATGCACAGAGAGCTGCCTCATCTTGTTAAGAGTGGTACAGTGCACCAGTGTGTGGAGTATCAACATTTATTTAACTATTCCTACCCGACGGGCATTTAGGTGTTTTCCAAGCCTATGTTGCTACAAGCAATGCCTTGGCAACTAACCTTAGACAGGTGTACTCCACTATGCCCATTCATGACTATCTCAGGCTACGTTCTTGGAAGGGGTGCCTGAGCTGTTCACTGCTCCCTTGGTACCCCCATGGGCCTAGGCTTCTGTGCCAGGAGCCCGTCACACTCTCCTGGTCCCTAAGAGGTTTATTCCACAGGATAGAATGGGTATACTGTAGGCATGACTCATGGAACATCATGAACACAACTTTACCACCTCTTTAAATGCATCCGGTGGATATGATCAGGCCCGCCCCAGATGAAAACTCTAGGAGGCTGTGTTAGTTTCCCGGCTTCTGTAACAAAGTACCAGAAACTGGATGGCTTAAAATAACAATTATATTGTCTTACAGTTCTGGAGGCTAGAAGTCCAAAATCCAGGTCTTGGCAGGGCTATGCTCCCTGTGAAACCTGTAAGGGAATCTTTCTTGTCACTTCCCTGCATTGGTGGCTACCTAGCTTGGGCCCCTCGAGTCTCTGCCTCAGTCACATGCTGCATCCTTCCCGTCAGTGTGACCTTGTCTTAAATCATGACATCTGCAGTGACTGCATTTCCAAATAATGTCATATTTTAAGGTACTGGAGGTTAGGATTTCAACATATCTTCTTAGGGAGGAGGCGTTGAGGGGAGAGGACATAATTCAAGCCCTAACGTAGGCCCAAAACTTTTCTGCTCATTCCAGGTAGGACACAATGTTAGGGGTTACTTTAAGTTACAACTTCATTCTCAATTCAGAAACTAATCTTTCCAGTTCTAGCTAGCCATTCCAAGGCCAGCTGTAGGTTAGGGGTTGGCAACTGCCTGCCTGCAGGAGGGGATCTGGTTGGAGGTTGCCGCCTTCTTGTGACTTCCTTGGCACTCTGCCCTTTCGCTCCCCACCACCCATGGGCTCAGTCTCCAGCCAGGATGGGAGAAGTGGGAGGAGAGGACAGGTCTGACCTACTGGGAGGCTCCAGACTCTCAGGGGCTGTTCTTCAGCAACTTTTCCTCTCATGGGTATTTTTGGAATTTCTTTGGAGATCTCCAACCTGGAGAATTCTGGAACATGCAACTTGATTCAGGGAATTAACTTACAGCTTTTTTTTCAGCCCCAGAAATCCAGCGTTCCTCCCTCTACTCCTAGGATGGTCAATGATTCAGTACCAGTCCCCTACTCTCCCCCATGGCCCACATGTGATTCAAGGACCCCCTATAAGAATTGCAAACAGCTGCATGCTCCCAGCCTTGCCACCAAATCAGTTGGTCAGTTCAGCTGGATTTCCCAGGGGATGTCAGACACGTGTCCACTGGGTCTTCCAAATGCAGGGACAGACTAACACACTCTGGGCTATTCCTGGTAGAAGGAAGGGCTCTCACCAGGGCTCTCACCCCACTCCTCTCCTCACTCTCAGCCTTTGTCTTTCCTCCTTTAGGCTGAGGTGCTGAGGGACCAGGGAAGCATTCTTTCCTTTGCAGCTCTGGGTAGTGGGGATCTTCCTCACCCTCTCTTAGTGTCTGATACACAGGCATCATGGCACCCCACAGAGGATTCCACTCTAGGATTCTCTTCCTACCCGCCAGCATACTGACCATAATTACAAGATAGTGATTTACAAATTCTCTCCCTGCCTTTTAAAGGTGTGTCCTGAAAAGTGAAGGGCCTTTCAAAAGTTTTTTTTTTTCTTTTAGGATTTTGTATATTTATTTGAGAGAGAGAGAGAGAGAGAGAGAAAGACAGCAAGAGAGGGAAGATTACAAGTGGGGGAGTGGGAGAGGGGAACCAGCCTTCCCACTTAGCAGGGAGCCTGATGTGCGGCCCTGATCCCAGGACCCTGGGATCATGACCTGAGCCGAAGGCAGATGCTTAAGAACCGAGCCATCCAGGCGCCCCCAAAAGTTTTCTAAAAAATAAACTTTATTTTTAGAATAATTTTGGATTTACAGAAAATTTGCAGGATAGTGGAGTTCCCATAAATCGGTTTCCTGTTAATACATTATTACAGTGTATTTGTTACAGTTAATAGATCTATATAGATATTATTATCTGTTGTGTGTACTTTATTTAGGTTTTCTGTTTTTCCCTAATGTTCTTTTTCTGTCCCAGGAACCCATCCTGACACCACGTTACATTTAACCATCAATTTAGGCTCTTTTTCGCTATGAAGACCTCTGAGATTCTCCTTGTCTTTAATGACCTAGGCAGTTCTAAGGTCTGTTGGAATTTGATGTTTTTCTCATGGGGGAAAGGATGTAGCAGGATGCTCTGTTGGAATTTGATGTTTTTCTCATGGGGGAAATCTCATGGGTTTGGGGGACTGTGGTATAATAATAAAAAACATTTTTAGTCTTTGTGGCCAGGGCCTGGCACGCAGCTCCTAAACCCTTGGAACTTCTGGGCTGAACTTATGTGAGCGAGGTGTTGACCTTGAGCTCCCACGTTTCGGGATCAGGCTGGGAGCTGGGGAGCCAACCAAGCGCTGAGAGGGCTCAGCCCCTACTTACCTGAACGAAATCATGAAAACCAAAGGAAAGGGTTCAGGGCAGGGTGCTGCCAGGGTGGCGCCGAGCAAAAGTCGCAGAAGCTCTGGACCTCCCTTCCGTCCTTCTCCATCGTCCTGCGCCTCGCGAGTTGTACCACTCTTTCCGAGTTCTGAGTGTTCTAGGAATCATCACACCGGAGGGGGTGCAGGTGGGAACCCACGAATTTGTAGTCTGCGTGGCAAAAAATGTGGGGGGCGTCTGAAGTGGGGGAGACGACCTGAAACCTAGTTGTTGGTGTTGGAAAAGGAAAGACCGGGAAACCCCTTAGAGAGGACGACCAGAGAAGGGCAGCGGAGAGCCCCTCTTTCTGCTCAGCATCTTGAGATACGCTCTATAAGGCAGTTGTAAGGGGGTGCCAGCCTGGAGGACTGCCTGAAGGAGGGCTGGAAAAACAGCAACCGACAGCAAGGGACTACGCGGCGCAGAGAAGGCGGGCAGAAGAGAAGCACCGAACGGTTTTCTGTTTCTCGCGTCTAAGGTTAGAGAAGCGCCCGGCGCCGCCACCTCCCCGGCGTTTGCACGCCCTCCCGCGGCTCGAGCGCGTCCGCAGCGGAGGCGGCTGGGGCGCAGCGGGGCGGGGAGGGCCGGCAGGCCGGCCGCCGCTGGGGGGGGTGGGGAGGGCGGAACCTCAGTTCTGGCCGCCGCGGGGGGGGGGGGGGGGGCGGGGCCTCAGTCCCGGCCGCCGCAGGGGGAAGGCGGGAGACCCTCTCCGGCCCGCGAGAGGGGGCGGCGCTTCCGGAAGGGCGGCGAGGAAACTTCGCGACCCAGCAGCGCCGTCGCACTCGCGCTCCTCCCCGCGGGTCCCCCGCCCGCTCGGCCCCGTTGTCAGTGCGCAGGCGCGGCCCGCAGCCCAGGACCCGGCGGCCCGCACTATCCCCGCCCTTCAGCCGCGGGGCCGCAGTCTTAGACGCACGTGTGTGCCAGGTGAGAACCACCGCGGGAAGGAGCGGGCCCGGCCCACGCGCGGCCGGAAAACGCGGGGGAGTTCTGCGTAGCGTGCCTGTGGCAGAGGCGTCCTAATGACCCAAATGCAGGTGCAAGGGCAAAAAAGATTGGTACGTTTACCAATATTGAAAAACAAGAATCAGTTCCTAGGCAAACGAGCAAAGGCCTACCATATAGTAGAAGATGGGGAGAATATATTTGCAACGCATCACAGACACAAAGTTAATATCCCACATAAGTAAGACTGAGGGACCCAAAGATCTGAATTACAATCAATTTTTAAAAAGGCGAGAGACTTGAATGGGCGAGAGACATGAATGGATAATCTGCAAAAAAAAAAAAAAAAAAAAAAAAAAAAAAAAAAAAAAAAAAAAAAAAAAAAAAAAAAAAGAAAAAGAAAAAGAAAAAGAAAGAAAGAAAAGAAAGAAACTGGTCCTTAAAAGATGTTAGGTTCTTATAGTAAGAGGAAAGCACATTATTCTGAGATATCATTTCTAACTTAATCCAGTTTGCAAAAGTCAAAAGTGAGAGGACAGTCTGTGGGGACACAGGCACTCATATAGGTTGCTGGTGGGAATACAAGACCGTACAACTCCTGCAGAGGGGAATTTGGCAACATCTCACAAAAGTTGGTGTGTATTTACCCTTTGACCCAGCAGTTTCACAGCTACAAATTCACCCTTGAGAAACGCTTAACGCCAACGTGAAATCTTATGTATGTACAAAGTTGCCTATTGCAGCATTACTTGCAATGACAACATTTTGGAGACAATTTTTGTGCCAATACATAGACAAGGGGTTGAATACACTGGTACATCCATACAAGAAGTGCCACCGTGATTGTTAAATCAAGTGAGGAAGATCTTTATGAACTGGTAAGAGTGATTTCTAGGATATACTGATAAGTGAAAAAAGTTAAATACAAGGAAGTACAATATTATGCTACTTTTTCTGTAAAATGAGAAATAAAATATTCAAGCATGAGTTTATTGTTGCTAAAGAAGAAAACTCAGAAAGAATCAACTAGACATTAATAAACTAGTTACTTAGAGTGGATGGATGGGAATGGGGAGAAGGTCTAAGAGGAAAGACATGTATTAAGCATACTTTTGTGGGGTAGTTTTGACTTGTAGAAACATGGATGCTTTGTTGTTGTTGTTGTTGTTTTTTAGAGAGAGGCAGGCAGGGTGCCTGGGTGACTCAGTGGGTTAAAGCCTCTGCCTTTGGCTCAGGTCATGATCTCAGGGTCCTGGGATTGAGGCCCGCATCAGGCTCCCTGCTGAGCAGACAGCCCATGTGGGACTCACTCCCAGGACCCTGAGATCATGACCCAAGCCGAAGGCAGAGCCTTAACCCCTGAGCCACCCAGCCGCCCCATCATGGATGTTTTAATATTCAAAAAGTAAAAGTAAATCAACAAAGAAGGAGGAAGGGAAAAACTAAAATTCAGTACAAAAAGAAGTAAATAAATGTACTAAATTCTATAGTAAATTAACTGCAGAAGTAAACCCAAATTACTTTTGAACACAAATCTTTGTATACCTTCTGGTGTAAACAAGCAAACAAAAGGACAAAGAATCTTTTTAAAAAGATTTATTTATTTGACAGAGAAACAGCGAGAGAGGGAACAAAAGCAGGGGTAGTGAGAGAGGGGAAACAAGCTTCTCACTGCAGAGCAGGGGGCCGATGCGGGGCTCGATGCCGCCATGCCAGGACCCTGGGATCCTGACCTGAGGTGAAGGCAGACGCCTAATGACTGAGCTAGGTCATTAGGCCTCAACAAAGAAATTTTGAATGTCACTTAGTTGGCAGTGGTCTGGGGTAGCAATTCTGAAAATATTGTCTGTGTATTGTAGGATTTGTAAATTTATAACTATACTAAGATTGGGAGCCAGGATTCTCCCTTGGAGTTGGGTGTTACAAACATGGAGGGAGGGGTGGCAAGGGAGAACTCTGTGGATTGGAATCTACTTCCTAGATCTCCCTGCTGAAAAAAGCCTGGGGAATCAGGCGACTCCGAGAGCCATGAGCATTCCTTATGTCTGTATCTTAGTTTCTGACTGTTGTCTAGAGCTTGGAGTAATGGCTCACTCCGGGAGGGGCAGAGCAAGTGAAAGATACAAGAACAGCTTGCGGCAACTGAAGGCAAGGAGGGTCAGAAAGAAAGAGGGAGACAGGCCTGGAGGGACACAAGGGGATCTTGATAGGGCTTCCAGTGGCTAAATTTGGAAAAAATATGGGATCAAAATGAATAATGACAGTAGTGAATTTTGACTTTGGAAAAAAAAGGATTCATGAGTCCAGAATGATGCTAAAACAATCTTGTAAACAAATAAACAAAGGTAAAAGGAACAGTTCTTCTTTATCGTAAAGTACCAACTAGTAAATGCTGAAGGGACAGCAGAGTTAGAAAAGTACCTGTATTGAACTATTACAGCAATAACTGACTCAGGTGGGAATCATTAGTGGATGCTAAACCCCTGGGTGAAATCTTGTTGGAGGCCTTTGCACAGTCGCCCTTCACGGGAAACTTGATAATGGGAAAACCTGGTGGATACCACCTGAATCCTGTGATCAAAGCCAGCATCCTCAATAAGTGTGGCTTGGCATCATGTGCCAAAAAGGAAACAGACAAACTCAAACTGAGGGGTAGTAATACGGACCTGACTGTCAATGTCAAGGCCACAAAAGACAAAGACTAAGGAACTGTCCAGATTAGAGGGGAATCAAGAGACATGGTGACTGCATGAAATGTGTGACTTTGGCAAAGATAATATTGCCATAAGAGTCTTATTGGGATAACTGGCAAAATGGGAGCATGTACTGAACACAAAACATTGGCATTGGATCCGTGTTGGATCTTCTGAATTCTGCAGTATGGTTACGCAGAGACCTTCTTGTTCTGCGGTTCTTAGGACTGAAGAGTCATGATTTCTGCAGTTTAATCTCAAATGGTCCAGGGAAGAAGAAAAGTCTATGGGGCAACTTGTACCACGTAGTGGATACACCCCAATTTGCATAATATGTTCCCTACTTGGAACATTTAAAATTTTCCAATTAAGAGGAGCCTGTCAGGCACAGTCTGTAGAGCATCTGACTCTTGATCTGGGGTCGTGGGTTTGAGCCCCATGTCAGGTGTAGAGATTACTTTAAAATAGTAATATAAAAAATTTTTTTAAAAATGTTTTGTCAATTTAAAAAAATCACTCATAAACCGTGTTGCTAACAATACCCTTATGAATCTAATCTATTCTTTTGTTAGCATTTTTAGAATGAATGCCCATGACTGTGAATCAAATCAAGGAGTGTAAATGTTTTTAGGGCTTAAGGAGTCGTTTGAGATGCCAAGAGTGGCCGACTTAAATAGAAGGTTGTGTGTAACAGGGAAGGTGATAGCATTGAACTACAAATAGCAGAAGATTCTGAAAGCAGCCGCTTGTGCTGTTGCGCACAGGATCCTTGTGTCACTAGGAAAACTCCCCACACCAAGCTCACAGCAGATTTTTTAGGCTAGTAACACGCCTGCCATTGTTGTCTACTCCAAGCCACCATGACCTAAACCTAGGCTTTGGACAATAAGGGATTTGTGATGAGCTGGCTGGCTGCCTCTGGAGGGTTCTCTTAAGAACTACAGTGTAGTTTTGTGTTCAGGAACCTTACAATTCTCCAAGACAGCTGTAAAAATCAGTATAAATTGCAAATTGAAAAAGAACAAGTATTTGGCCTAAAAGATATTCAGTTGAAAACAAAAACCACTGGTAATGGGAGGTAAATTGGTATAACTGCTTTGGAAAACAGTTTAGCATTACCT
>PITA01031256.1:0-15254 GCA_004023965.1 Spilogale gracilis
AGTATTCTAAGTACTCCATCATCTTAGAGACTTTAAGTATTAAAGTTTTGAATAGCATAGAAAACAGTACTGAACACTTTATTCTTAACAAATTCAACATTACAAACTCCCTACAGCATCACCCATACTCATGTGAGGGATCTCTACAAACCAAAGAACTATATATTGGTACCTGAAGGATTAAAAAAGGAAAAAAAGACCATTAAAAATCTGGCAACACTCGAAAGAAAACAACAGACCCTAGACCTGAAAAGGGCAAATCAAGAGCCTGTCAGTACAAATGATTCAGAACTACTCAAATTCTGGCAGAGTGAGCAAGTTGGTCTCTGGAGAATCTAAATCCTGACATTATTTTTGCATCCGAACCACCACTCAGAATTCTACGCAGATGCTGACAGAAAGGCATCCTAGCAGACAGAGCATAGTCTCCTTTCAGTGACGAGAGCAAATAACAGAGAGAGTGTATGATCTCTGTGTGTTTCTAGCCACTGATCCATAACCTTAAAACATTACATTTTAATGTACAAAGACATTTGTCTGAGTATTTCAGTTACCTAAGGCTATCTTCCCTAATATTGATTTAAATACTTTTTTCCAAAAAAAGAATAATTGTCCCAAAGCTCCTCCCAAGAACTTTTTTTACCTGAAATGACCCATATTTTAAAAGGACTTTAAAACATCTTCCCTTTCAGAAACATCATTTTTCTTTTTTATTTCTCCTTCCTTCCTTTCTTCCTTCTTTCCTTCCTCCATCCTTTTCCTAATCTCTTCCCTCCTTTTCTTCCTCTAACCTCCTCTCACCCTCCTCCTGCCTTTCCCTTCCTCTCTCCCTCCCTCCTTTCTTTTCTTTCCTGTCTCCTTCCATCCCTTCCTCCTTTTCCTCCCTCTCTCCCTCTTTTCCTCCCTCCTCTCTTTTTTTTTTTTATTTTCTGGAGAATAGTTTATCTCATTTATATTAAACGAGGAGGCTTGCTACTAAATATATACTTTCTGTCATGAAAATGATAACGGGAACTGGCATGGTTTTGAATAAATATGAGTTCACTGAGAAGACACATCCATTTCCTGCTAATTTCAGTAAGAATTCTGAGACTAGTAGGAGGTTAGCCTACTTCTTGTGGCCATCTGTGGACTCCTGTGATGTGCTGTGAACAGTGCATTACTTTCATACTGACACTGATATACCTTCCGTTCAATGGCTGGCACTGAAATGAATTTCAAAATGTCAGTGTCTGTTTTCTAAAATATATAATCTTAAATACACAACAACTTGCTATGACTTCCTCTTTCACACTATAATAAAACCTAATTTTTCAAACTTTCAGAGAATGACCATTAACTCTAAACTAATGGATAAAAAGAAAACTATAAGAATTGCTTTATTTCTTAGTATAAATGGCAATGATGTTAACAATGTTTCCTATAATGATGTGCTTTGTGAAATATGCATTTCCACAGCCTGTATTTTTTATGGTTATAGATAATGTAATCTAAATAATTAAGCTCTCAGTAAATGCATAATGACTTAGATAATAGCTTCAGAAGATTTTGAAGATAATTTTAATATTTGAACAATTTTGAATAAATTTTAGTCAGAAGAGTGTTGAAAGTTTTCAGATAATTACTTTTGGAAAATATCCCTTTTCCAAGACTAAATAATTTTTATTGATATTTTCTGAAACTTCAGCTTTTTCTAAATGTTTTGTTTTATGTTAGGTTTCTCTTATGGTAGAAACCCTTAGGAAATACCCATGATTAAAATAATAGCAATAAGAAGAAGAAGAAAAAAAAGAAGTAAAGTACTATATAAAATAAATGCTAGTTCTTTTTCTGTATTACTTTGGAAAAATTTTCTAAGAAGTTTGGATTTATAAAGCCATAGCTTTATAAATATTTAAAATACTTACTTTGTATATTGTTGTTCTAAAGAAAACTGACAAAGAAAATCCATCTTCCATCTCAGCAGGAAGCCAAACGATCATTCATAGTGATTAGGACGTTGTCCTCGGATTTTGATAGGCAGCAGAAGGATACCCAGAGAGTGGGGCATGGGCAGAAATTCTGAAAAATGAACTGTTCTCACCTGTCACAGTGAACACACACCTGTATAAATTTAGTATTTACACAAACTCTTGTTTTTTTCATAACCTAATGTTACATTTTTGTGCTCAGTAGCTATCCAATCCGGCAACTGGTTCTACTAAGCTTTCTGCAATAGCATCTCCACTCTCTCTCTCTCTCTTTTTAAAAGATTTTTCATTTATTTATCTGACTGAGAAATAGAGCCAGAAAACACAAGTGGGGGAAATAGCAGAGGGAGAAGGAGAAGCAGGCTCCCCGCTAAGCAGGGAGTCCAGTGCAGTGCTAGATTCCATGGGATCATGACCTGAGTTGAAGGTAGATGCTTAACCAACTGGGCCACCCAAGCACTCCCCCCTTGTTTATCCTTACTTGATTTATAGACACTTTAAACCTGAAGAGTATTGGCACTCAGAGATAGGCTCAAAATTTTCCATACTGTCAAGGAAAGCAGTTGCAAGCACAGAAAATTTTTGTGCAAAAATAATTGTTAATAAAATTCACATCTGCATTTTTCTCTTTTCAAAAATTGAGTTATAGTGACCACAAATGAACTCAAAATTGAGAAGGGTATTTTTATTACATGCAAGTTAATAGATACAGAATTGCATCTTGTTAATTGCTTTCTCATGTGCAATCATAATAACCACACCACTTATTTCTTCTGAGGGACAACAGTTCATCACTGCTGATTGTACAATATCTAAAAATTGTTAAAGATTCTTTTTCCCTGTGGTTAAGCTGTTTACGACTCCTTTGACCAATGATACTTTAATAAGGCAAAAGGTGGAAGTTCAAACAAGGCTATTTTTTATTGAGGAACAAATTACTTTAATTTTTCAGTGGATCTTATGTACTCTCCCCAAATTTAAAAGAATAACACTAAATATATCTATCTATATAAATGTATAGATAGATATGTGTATACACACATATACACTATATCTAAAAATAAAAAATAAATATATATTACTAAAATACATATTAGTATAAAATATATATCTAGCGTACATATTAGTATTATATATAGAGAGAGCGAATATTGTGCGTGTGCATGTGTAGTGGAGAGAAAGAGTTGGCAAAGGTTTTGTTTGTTTACTTGCACATGATTACGAGAGTCAGGAAAGGGTCAAGGAGTTGCAATGATAAATGATAATGGAGGCTTACTATAATTAATGGGAATCTTAAGAAAGTATAAGGTATTATTATTTGAGAGAGAGAGAGAGAAAGAGAGAGAGAGAAAAAAAAATCAACACCCACAAATGGGATGGAGAGGAAGAGGGAGAGGGAGAAGCAGGCTCCTCACTGAGCAGGGAGCCTGATGATGTGGGGCTTGATCCCAGAACCCTGGGATCATGACCTGAGTCAGCGGCAGACAGTTAACTGACTGAGCCACAAAGGTGCCCCAAATTTTGTTTTCATTAATTATTGGTTTCAAATAAAAATTCAGATATACTCAGACAACCCATCAAATTTCCACTTGATGATTTAACACAGCCCCACTCCAGAAAAACATAACAGGCTACATTTTTTACCTACTATTGTTCTTTGAAGTATTCAGTGAGAAGACAAATGTATTGATCCTCTTTATAGTATCTTATTTTGTTAAAAACTATAAATAATTCTGCCAATTTACTCCTGTTTAGATTTTTTTCTTCTTTTAGGATTTCAGTCAGTTAATTTTTAAGACAAAGAAAAACCTGTACCAGTCCTCTTTCTTTTTAACCAAATCTAATATGTCTGAACACATTAGTACTCCCTGTTTTCTCCAAGGATAATTGGCAGACATTGATGTCTCTCCTTTTAAGTAACTGCCAAAGAGTACACAAAAAGCTCTGGGGAATCTAGTAAGCCATTTGTAATGATGTCAATAGGTTTAAACATCGCACTAACAATGAACCACTCTTCCATTAACAAAATTATTTTTAAAACTGCCATCATCATTATTTAATAAATGTATATTTGTTGTATCACTATTAAAGTAGGCGTTTTAATTCCTTTACAAATGTTAATATAAAATGTGATTTTTCCCTATAAACTATGTCCATATAAACTGAGACAATATTGCTAACAATAAATGTAATCGATGCCAAGTAATCTATCAGAGCCTTTGAAAACAATCTACAAGCTAAACATTTTTTTCCCCTCTTCTCAGTGTAGGAAGGAGAAAGCAAGTTTAACATTAAGTTATAGTTAAAGGACTTTCTACATTTTTTCACTTTTTTTTTTTAATAGGCTCCATCTAGGCCCAGCGTGGAACTGAATGCGGGGCTTGAACTCATGACCCTGAAATCAAGACCTGAGCTGAAATCAAGAGGTGGACGCTGAACCAGCTGGACCACCCACTCACCCCGGTACATTTTTTCACTTTAATCCATAATCATATTTAAATTTATATGTATGTCATAATTTCATCATGCTGGTATTTAAAATATGTATATATTTATATAAATATATTTGAGTGCTTTAATTCATACAAATGTACCTAATATATTAAATAACTACATAATTAAAATGACTTCTCTTAATATAGAATATTTATTCATATATCCAGAAGATAAAGTTTATAACTACATGAAATTATTAGGTTTTCACAAAGTCAGGTTATTAGAATTACTGTTAAACAAAAGTTTGGTAGTGTGAGCACTGATTAGACACAAGGATAGATTCATTTTTGAAAACATAGTTGTTTCTATTGGGTGCTAGGAAACAATGAATATATAGGTCTCAGAGGGTAGTAAACAGAACAGATCTCCCCACCCCAACCCACCTCCATCTTTGTTCTTAAGGTTCTTAAGGCTCACAAAAGACAATAGTCAAAGCATACTAATAGGGACAGGGAATCATTCAAGTAGAGAAAATGCTCAGACTACATATGTAAACCAACTTGTAACGGATCAAATATAATTTCTACAGGACTTCATTCTTATACTCAAGGCAGTTTCAGTCATTCATATAATTTTTTATGAAGACATTACACATGAATTGTTTAGATTTAAGAACTACAAAACACCCCAAAGTCACAGTCTGACACAAACTTAGAGAGGACACAATAGGTCTTTGACTGAATACTGAAAACACGACTTATCTAAAATGTTTTGTGATATAACAAAAGTTGATGTTTTAAATGGCAAAAAAATTAAAAATATAAAGATTCTAAAAAAAGGTACATGCTATTTAAAATGTGCAATTATGAAAGTAGACATAAGAGTCAGTATCTCTGTCCTATTAGTTTCCTCACTTATAACTAGATTTAAAAAATTGCAACAATCATTATTTCATTATAGGGATGTTGAGGAATTAAATTAATCCATACATATGAAGTATTTAGTCCAGTGATGGAATGTGGTAGGAGCTATACTTTGTATTGTCATTATTACTATCATTATTATCTTTGATCACCAATCTGTTTCAGCATTTAAAAGACCAATAGAACCAGAGAGTGTGAAATGAAGGCAGATCCTTGTTTCCACGTGAAACAAGCCCTCTGATTAGTTTTCACTTGTGTAACCTCACCAGCATCTAAACCTGCAAAATAATAGAAAGCCCACCACTTATGAAGGATTATAAAGCAGGATATCCCTTAGAGAGGTCAGAAGAATGTTTCTCTGAAAAGTGAAGATACAAAAATGCAAATTACTGCATCAGTTGTAAGCAATGGCATGAAATCCCATAGACTTTCACTTTTAGTAGGAACAGTCACTCACTATTAATGTACTAAGAGAATTGTTAGCATTATAGACATGGTACTCATTTCCTTAAAAAAAAGGCAAATAGTTAAAGATTTTATTCAGAATTCTGTTAAGACAAGCTGTCACACAATGCTTGGCAATGTTGTGAAGGTCCTATCTGCACATTGACTAATATTAGGAATCCCTCTGCATTTTATGATGCACATTGCATTTTTTAGTGCAACATCTGTGTTGCCTTGAGTGTATTATGACTTTAAATCCTCAAGTCAATATATTTATAGATATGTTGTCCTGGTTTGGATTTACTGATCATTTGATTTCACATAAATGTTGAATCTTCAAATATTTGATTAAATTGTTGCCAGTATGATTTGATTTTCCAAAGGAAAATGCATGGATTTAATTTTGATTATTATTTGCTTAAAATTATAGAAAAAATCAGTAATAAAGAATACTGGTACATTTCCAGTTGTGATAGTCATAAAGATCTACTGATACTTTTTTCAATAATAGTAGGATTTGACAGAATATTTTAATTATTTATAATCACATACAATTCCAAAACAATGCTAGGAAAATAATCCTTTTGAAGCTCACAATATTCAATAATTCTAATTATTCAACTGCTGTAAACCTCCAAAATATCTTTGAAAAAGCACTGCAATTACATTTCCAGCTGTGTCAGATTTTCCAGGTTATTTGCTTTTTTTTCTGTATTAATTTTTTTGTTTGCTTTTTAATCTTTATTTTGGAAATAATTACATACTCAAAGGAAGCTGTAAAGATAATACAGGGAAGACTCTTTTTACCCAGTTTCCCCCCGTTACATTTTATACAGTTATAACACAATATCAAAACAGAAATTTCACATTGGTACTATGTATATGTATAATTCCATGTCATTTTGTCACATATGTAGATTTGTATAACCAACAGCACAGTCTAGATACAGGACTATCCTATACCACAGTAATCTTCCCCATGCTATTTTTTTATAATCAAACCAGCAACAAGTTGACCGTTCCGAATAGCTGGAAAGACCCGATGTATTTTTCATCTCTGTAAATTTGTTATTTCAAGAATGTTATGTAAATGGAATCATCCTTGTAGAACTAAGTTTTTCTACTCAGTGTAACCTTTGAGATCCATCCTAGTTTTTGCATGTATTGATAAATAATCACTTGTTATTTATTGGTAGTATTCCATGGTATGGATGTACAATAGTTATTTTATTTTATTGTCTACTTATTTACTTTTTAGAGTTTTTATTTATTTTGAGACACAGAAAGCACATGACAGGGGGAGAGGCAGAGTCGGAGGGAGAGAGAATCTCAAGCTGACCCCATGCTGAGTGTGGAGCCCAATGTGGTGCTCCCTCTCTCACCACACTGAGATCATGACCTGAGCCAAAGTCAAAAGTTAGAGACTTAACCTACTGAGCAATCCAGGTGCTCCTCAATATACAACAGTATTTTAAACTTCTCACCTACTGAGAGACATTTTGGTGTTTCCACTTTTTGGTTACTGCAAATAAAACTGCTATAAACAATTATGTACAAGTATCTTTGTGGACGTAGGTTTCCATTTCTCTCGGATAAAAATGCAGGAGGCCATTTATTGTGTCATATGTCAAGTGCATGTTCAGCTTTTAAGAAATTGTAAAAATGTTTTCCAGAGTGGCTGTACCATTTTACATGCATCCCACCAGAAATGCACAAGATCTCATTTATCTGCATCTGTGCCATTTAATATCATCACTGTTTCATTTTATTTGAAGTATTAGCTGTTCTAATAGGTTTATAGTGATGTCTCAACATTGCCTTAATTTGCATATCTTTGATGGTTAATAATGTTGAAAAGCTTATCATGTGTTTATTAGCCATGCATATATACTTTTCAGTGAAATACTCCTTCATGTTGCTGTTTGCCACATCTACTGTGAGAATGAAGACCATTCTCAGCAATCAGATTTTCAACAATGACATCACTCTGAAAGGATATGCTGTTATTGTGAAGGGCCCCAGAGGAATCCTGCAAAAGGACTTCAATCACATCAATGTAGAACTCAGTCTCCTTGGAAAGAAAAGGAGATGCTCTGGGTTGACAAATGGTGAGAAACATGGAAAGAACTGGCTACTGTTGCCACTATCTGCAGTCATGTACAGAACGTGATCCAGGGCATTACACTGGGTTTCTGTTACAAGATGAGGTCAGTTCCCCATCAACGTTGTTTTTCAGGAGAATGTTCTCTTGTTAAAATCCATAATTTCTTGGGTAAAAAATATGTCTGTAGGGTTTGGATGAGGCCACGTGTTGCTTGTTCAGTATCTTCAGTCCAGAATGATGATGAGTTATTTCTTCAAGGAAATGACATTGATTTGAATCAAACTCAGCTGCTTTGATTCAGCAAGCCACAACAATTAAAAACAAGGATATCAGAAAGTTTTTGGAGGTATCTATGTTTCTGAAAAAGGAACAGTTCAGAAGGCTGATGAAAAGATCTAAGTTGTTCAGCCACAGAAATAACAAGATGCTGGATGATTTTTCAGATTTTTTTTTGTGAATATTTTAAAGATGCAATAAAATTCTATTGATTTGGGGATTTTTCTTAAACCAGTAATCCTTTCCAACTATTTGGCAAGTAAACCATTCAGAAGTAAATTGTAGTATGCTAAGAAGAGTAACAGAAGGAATAGTACAGGGTTTTGTATTGGTTTGTTTTTTTTCTGGTAAAACTTCAAAGGAGAAAAAAAAATATTCCTTCATGTCTTTTGCCCATTTTTTTATTTGGACGAGTTTGATTTCTGTATTGTTGAATTATGAGAGTTCTTTATGAGATAAATACAGATATACATAACTATATCTATCTATATCTATCAGTCCTGTGTGTAGTATATGATTATTATATATATATAATATATGTGATTTCTTTTGTCACCTATGTGGTTTGCAATTGATTTCCCCCAGTCTATTTGAGTCTTTTCATCCTCATTCACTGGGTTTTCCACACAGTAAAATTTTTATTTTGATGAACCCTTATTTATCAATTTTTATTTTATTGATTGTGACTTCAGTGTTATCTGTAAAAACTCTTTTTAAAAAGTTTTGTATTTATTTGAGAGAGAGACAGAAAGAAAGAGAGAGAAGATAGAGCAGAGTGAGCAGGCGAAGCAGACTCCTTGCTGAGGAGGGAGCCCTTCACTGAGCTCCATTCATGACCCTGAGATCATGACCTGAGCCAAAAGCAGACGCTTAACTAACTGAGCCACCCAAGCACCCCATGTGTAAAAACTCTTCACTGAATCCTAGATCCTCAATATTTTCTACTATTTTATCTTCTAGAATTCTGTACTGACTTTGCCTGGTTTTGAAATCAGGTAACATTGGTTTGCAAATTTAGTACGGAAAGAGGTGTTTTTGTTTTGTTTTGTTTTTGTTTTTTTCTGTTTTCTAGAAGAAACAATATAGAATTGATTTTTAATTCCTTTTAAAATATTTTGTAGAATTCAGAGTCCATGGGTGGCTCAGTAATTTAAGCATCTAACTTGATTTTGGCTCAGGTCATGATCTCAGTCAGCGTCCTGAGATCAAGCCTCAAGTGAACCTCCTTACTGGGTGTGGAGCCTGCTTAAGATTCTTTCTCTCCCTCTGCCTCTCCTCATCCCCCTCTCTTCCTCTCTTAAAAAAGAAAAGAAAGAAAAGAAAAAAGAGAAAGAGAAAGAAAAAGAAAAAGAGAAAAAGAAAAAAGAAGAAGAAAAAGAAAAAATTTGGTAGAATTCTCCAGTGACTCATCAGAGCCAGATTTCTTTACAGGGACTTTTTAAAATTATGATTTCAATGTCTAAATAGTCATAGGGCCATAACATTATCTGTTTCATATTGGATTAGTTGTGTTAGTTTGCATTTTTCAAGAAATTGGACCATTTCATCTAAATTGTTCAATTTGCATATGTAGAGATACTTCCTTTTTATTCTTTTGATGTCTGCCTTGTCTGTAGTGTTTTTGTCATTTTGTTTTTCACCTCCCCACCTCCTCTCCCACCCCCTCCACACACACTTTTTCTTCTTTTTTTTTCCTGGTCAGATTTCCTAAAGGCTTATCACTTTTGTTGATCTTTTCAAAAAGTTTTTCCTTTGTATATGTGTTTGCATGTGTGTGTGTGGTGTTAATAGTCTTTATTTATTTATAGGGATTTTCACAGACTACATTGCAATGCCATCAGAGCGCTGACATTTTGTGGGACTGAGTGAATACCTCTACTGCCATCAATAATTATTATCCTGTGTAATGCATCCCAGCCAGATGTATTATACCACATTCTATATCATAATAATAAAGCTCTGCATTTTTCTGTCACATTTTTAAGTCACAATAAAAATAAAATATTATTTCAATAAATGGGACTTTTTCACACAGCAGAAAACACGATTTTTTAAAAATAATTTGTACTCAACTCTCCGTATATTTCACTAATGTTTTGATTTATAAAATTACAAGTTTCTCTCAGCTATTTGCTGTCCGTTTTTTTAAAACTCTCAAGTATTTCTGAAGTAATTCTACCAGTGACTACCTAATGTCCTTTTGAATAAAGGTTAAGGGTATAATATTGTTCAGAATAGTATTTTTAAAATTACTATTAATAATCATAGTGATTACAATAATTTAAAACTTAGTTACACAACTGAATTGAAGACTAGATTTAAGTGAGAAAATATTCATGTTGTAAAATTAACCTGTTTTATTTTCTGTGACAGTAAAATACAGATCTTTGAAAAATATGTACTAATTTATAGATTCATTTATTCTCTGTACTATTTGTTTAAAAAATATCTTAACCCATTTAATTCCTTTTTTAGAAATACAGGCTGGCAACTTTATGTGCTGTTTTGTTCTTATGTGAATTCAAACCATTGAGTCATAAACTCCTGAAAAACTGTGCCTATAATAGAATGCTGCCAGCAAGATCTGCTATAATTAAGCTTTATATAATAACAATGATAAAGTAAAATAATAGGTTGCATGTGCATCTCGAGTTTAAAAGAACCCTTAACTTTCAGTACTAGATAATGAACATTTCTATTATTCTCAATGAGTTGGGTTAATAAGAAATCTTGCAACAATCACATTTTAAAATGTTTAGATTTTTGCCTATGTGTTGAAGGCTTTAAGTTTCACAATAAATAATTACATATATAGCTAGTAAGTCATAATCTTAGTGTGTTAATAAGTCATTAATGTTGTTTCTAAAAAAAAAATTAAAAGTTCAAAAGCAGGTTTGTTTTCTTTCTGGAGCAGACGTTTCATTGTCAAATTTCTGTGACAACTTAAAACACCAGTACATTTTAACTTTCAAACCACAAAGTGGAATAGGAAGATAAAGCTGCTAGTTAATTCAAACAAAACTTTCCCCACTGAGATCTGTTTAAGACTTTTTTTTTCTATTTTACTTGAGTGTGAGAAATTTTCCAGAGCTATTTGCATTATAATAGATTTCTGGATAAATGCTTAGTTCTCTGCTTAGTTTGTATTTGGAGAAAAAACTTGGGGATTATAAGGCCACTAAAATCTAGGACCAGCTGTGACTTATAAGGACACCTGCTAAGAAGCACAGATTCACATTAACTGGAGAGATTGGCTTTTAGGGGCTTTGTCCAAAGGAAGTGAAGGAGATATTCTGATGTTAAAGATCCTCTAAATTATATTAATTCTATGATAAATCACTGGCATTAGGATTAATACATAAGAAAACATAAAATTCAATTTAAAAAAGATAAATAAGATCCATATTAGGTATCACAGTTCACAAATTAGATCATTTAGCAAACTTGCTAAATACAATATCTACATATAAACATAAGGTTTTTAAAATTTTTTATATAGTAACAATGCACTCAAAATTAAAATAAAAATTACCATTGATAGCAGCATCAATATATAAAATCATTAGGGCTGATTCTGACACAATGTCTTCAAATTTTATGGGCTAATATCAAAAGATTGATGAAGACCTCAATGAACAGAGGAGTGTATTGGATCATAAACTGAGTAGACTCACTATTCTTAAGATGTCAGGTTTCCACAAATTATTCTATCAAAGAATGCAATTCCACTCATGGTATGATCCCTTTATACCTATTTAGCTTCATATCCATCTCTGCTATGTACCTGCATTTTAGCCACAATCATTTTCTTTCAGTCTCACGAAATTGCCACGGTTCTTATACTGGGTTTTTTTTTCACCTCTGCATGTCACTTTCTTGCCTGTTAACTCATAATCCTTCAGATCTACAATTTCTTCCTTGTAGTTTTTGTTACTCCTCCATGCTAGCCATGAAATTTTGCATATTTTCTTCATTGCACTTCCAATTCTTGTTACTTTACATCTAGGTTAATAGTCCTCTCTTCCCCTTGACTGCTTTATTAGAAAAAGACTTTGTTTTGACATTTTATTCTCATATAGTACATAGTCTAATCCAATAATAGGACACATAAAATACTAGCTGAAGAACTGAGATCAAAGTTGCTCCCTACTGGAGATACACACATACACAAGTGCACACACATGTGCATGGGCATATATACATAAATACACCCACATGGAATCTGATATAAAATCTGATTTATATCTGTACCAATGTAACAAATCAAGGTGTCTCATAGAAACCTCTTTTCTACAGTTGCAATGTTAGGTCATCCTTTATGACAACATTTTTACCAAGGTAGATAAAAGCAAATTAGAAAATAACAAGGAATACTAATAAAGTATTTTCAAATACATATTAACTTTGCAAAAGAAAACACTTCATAGAAAATCTGTCAATGTATTCCTTTCACAAAATTTGTATGTTTTTGCTGGCCTCCCTGAGGACACTTAAATGTGAATCCACTGGTGTTTGGACTGGAGACAGTGCCCATCCTCCCTGACAAATTGTTTTGTGTGACAAGAATAGAACTCCTTGTGAATCCAAGGAACTTTAGAATCCCTAATAATTGAAGGTTAACTACCTGTTTGTTTGTTTTATTTTGTTTTCTGATTCAAAAGTCTTTACATCAAAAGTCTTACAATGGCAAAATTCAGAGAGGAGGCTAGTTTCCATGGAAACAAGTCCCAAGAGTTGTTTTTTTTCCTTTCTTTTCTTCCTGTTCCCATGACTTGTCTTCCTCTAATATCATTATTTTTTTTCCTTTTCTTATACCTTTCTTTATCACTTCTATTCTTTATTTCCATCTCTTAACACCCTTTTATTTCAAAATACTTTTCACTACTAAGTTCCTATGAATAAGATTCTAAACATTTAACAATATGTAGGGGCTAAGATTCTTATTGTATTTGATTTACATCATCAATAAGTTGTGAGGCCTGTTCAAAGTTCCAGGCAATATTTTTTAAATTGTCTGTAGAAAACAAATCATATTTTATGAAATTATGCTAATATTTCAGTGACTGACTTTTTAGACTTTACTAACAATTCTTTAAAACATTTATTGAATGTCTCTCACAGTCTATTGATCTATGCTGCTTTTCCTTGTTGATTAATCCAGACAAGGTTTAAAAGCTCTCCAAAGAAAAATAGACTTGGGGGACAAAATGAGATTGATTCACAAGTTGATACTGTTAGGATATAAAAATAGTCTTTCAGTTAGGATACTGCTTATGAAGATTCAGGGATGATTTGACATATAGTCCTAAACTTATTTTCTTTTAAAATAATGGTTATTTCAGTAATGACTGTTTTGATATCTGAAACAAAATGAATACACAAAACTTCACATTCTCACATTCATTATTTTGGAACTTGTGACTCAATGCTTTTATTTGATTTAATTCTGAAATGTTCTAAAATTCTCAGCACAAAAATAAGAGCAATCACTTCAATTGTCCTCACTTGTTGCATCTGTCCCCAGTACATAAGCAGCATAATCAATAATTTCCCCCTATTTAGACTGATTTTATTTAATTTACTTATTTGGGAGGGTTGCAAAGATTTGTTTGCAAAATAAAAAAAATCAATCTTGTACTTTATATTAGGCTCTATTCTGCATTTTTTTGCATATGTCATTTCATTTAATCATCATTAACAAACACAACAGATATGTATGTACTGATAGTTCTCCACCTGAAGGTTGATAAAACCAAGACAAATAATGTACTGGTAATTGCCAAAATTCACACACCTTGATAGATAGTGGGAGATCACGGAGTCATATCAAACAAGTGGAATCCATTAAGATTGGATATTTTTTTTTTAAAGATTTTATTTATTTGACAGAGAGAAACACAGCCAGAGAGGGAACACAAGCAGGGGGAGTGAGAGAGGGAGAAGCAGGCTTCCCACCGAGCAGGGAGCCCGATGTGGGACTCGATCCGAGGTCTCCAGGATCATGACCTGAGCCGAAGGCAGTGGCTTAACCAACTGAGCCACCCAGGCGTCCAAGATTGGATATTTTTAAGTGCTACTATAATGTCTCTCCCCAAAATGTTACTATACCTTTGATGTTAAATATCTATGAGTAGTAAGTGGAAACCTGTCTTTCTAATTAATGATTTCAGTTACACTATTAAGGGAAAAATGGTGAATCTGCATTGATATATAAATATTCCCCTGAACCTTAAGGATAAGCCAATCTTCCCCTTACTGAAGCTGAAAACTTGTTTCTTTCCATATCTCATCATACCTAATATTTTTTTTTTTAAGATTTTGTTTATTTATTTGACAGAGAGAAACACAGCTAGAGAGGGAACACAAGCAGGGGTAGTGAGAAAGGGAGAAGCAGGCTTCCTGCCGAGCAGGGAGCTCAATGCGGGGCTCAATCCCGGGTCTCCGGGATCATGACCTGAGCCGAAGGCAGACGCTTAATGACTGAGCCACCCAGGCACCCTCAAACCTAAGATTCTTAAGAATTACAAATTCTAAGAATTTATTTTTACTGCTACATTGCAGTGTTAATGACTTTCATGGCTATATCCCTTTACTTGACATTCTATACCCTAACTTAATTTTACATACAGAGAAAAACTTTGTACATTTTAAAACTGAAAACAAAACAAACACAAAACACCGTTCAAAACAGTAGCATTCTCTCTTCATGGCTCTGGAATAGAATCAACTGAGATGCCTCCGAATGCACTTCCATATCCTTCAATTTGCTAATTCATTAGTTCTTAACTCTTCTGTCATAGTTACTAGGTTCTAATAGTTTTGGATTGCCATCATAATTCACAGGTCATTTTTTGTTTTTTTAAGATTTTATTTATTTGACAGAGAGAAACACAGCCAGAGAGGGAACACAAGCAGGGGGGGTGAGAGAGGGAGAAGTAGGCTTCCCGCCAAGCAGGGAGCCTGATGTGGGGCTCGATCCTGGGTCTCCGGGATCATGACCTGAGCCAAAGGCAGTTGCTTAACCAACTGAGCCACCCAGGGACCCCTCACAGGTCATTTTTAAGTTATTTACACTGAATTTAGGTGATGATAAAAGAAAGC
>PITA01031257.1:0-15472 GCA_004023965.1 Spilogale gracilis
GCCCAGAGATTTTTAAAGGGGTTCAATTGGCTAAGGGAGTGCAGGGCTCTATGACATTTCTTGATTATGTGCAGACTCCATGAGGCCAGGGACAGAGTCATCTCGTGCTCAGAGGTCGTGCAAGAAGTTCTAGTTCGTTGGTGCCCCAGCAGTTGTGCAAGAGTACTCTGTCCTTTCAGCAAAGGATGGCAAAAAACAAAGGAAACCAGTAAAGTCATTTTTTAACTTAGAAAAGAAAAACATTTCCCTAAAAGATAGCTAGGTGAATCAGAAAGCTGAGGGGGGTTGACACAGACTTGCTGGCCTCTGTGGCCTTCGAACATTGTGGTCCTTTGTTCCCCAAGTACAGGGAGCTACAGATCTCGAAGAAAGTCAATTAGATCTCTTATAGATGAAGGGCCTCAAATCAGCAAGCCAGGAGTGTGCTGACTTGAAGCAAGTTAAGCCTTAAGACATCTGGGGTGCCGGGGCACCTGGGTGGCTCAGTCATTAAGCATCTTCCTTTGGCTCAGGACATAATCCTGGAGACCCGGGATCGAGTCCCACATCGGGCTCCCTGCTCAGTGGGAGGCCTGCTTCTCCCTCTCTCACTCCCCCTGCTTGTGTTCCCTTTCTGGCTGTGTTCCTCTCTGTCAAATAAATAAAATCTTAAAAATAAACAAAACAAAACCAAAAACCATCTGGAGTGCCATTATAGTGATCAGCCTTGGGAGAAATGTTGATGGGCTTGCAATGCTCTTCGTCTGAAGGACCTTTACTGTTCACGAATCAGTATCTTATTTGTTACTGTCTTAGCAGTAGCAGGACCATACATATTTTATCAGAAGCTAGAATCCTCATTCCTTAGCAATAGCGTTGCTTTTCTTTTTAAGATTTATTTATCTATTTGAAAGAGAGAGAGCAGGAGGGAGGACAGAGAGAGGGGAGTCCTTTTTTTTTCTCTTTTTCAAGTTTTTATTTAAACTCCAGTTAGTTAACATACAGTGTAATTAGTTTCAGGTGTAGAATTTGATGATTCATCACATACATATAACACCCAGTGCTCACTCTCCTTAATCCCTACCCCCCATTTCACCCATTCCCCCATCCACTTCCCGAGAGGGGGGGTCTTAAGCAGACTCTGAGCTGCATACAGAGTCTAACATGGGTGTCAGTCTCACGACCCTGAGATCATGACCTGAGTCTAAACCAAGAGTCCCATGCTTACCGACTGTGCCACTCAGGTGCCCTGAGAGGTTTTTTTTTTTTTTTTCTGTTTTTTAAAATATTTTAGTTTATTCATTTGTCAGAAAGCAAGAGCACAAGCAGAAGGAGCAACGGGCAGAGGGAGAAGCAGACTCCCCACTCCGCACTGAGACCCATGCCCGACTTGATCCCAGGACTCTGAGATCAGGACTTGAGCTGAAACCAAGAGACCCATGCTTCACTGACTAAGCCCCCCAGGCATCCTTCTGAGAGTTGCTTTTTAAAGGAAATTTTTTTGTTGAGTTTATAAAATATATTGGATAAAGCTATTATTTTAATAAGATATTCAGCAGAATAATTGCTTGTTTGTGTCTCTGTGAAAAGAGCATTTTTTTTCTAACAGTTTCTTCTACACTGACTCACCCCTCAAATGATATCACATCCAAGATCTAGAACCATAGTCTCCACTTTATTGGTGTTCATCCAAACAGCCTTCTGAAAGCTACTCTGCTGTGACCATAGCTTGAACAAAAACCACTCAGACATGTCTCTCCTATCTAGCACATCTCTGTGCTTAATGAAGAGAGCAAAACAAATACCAGAAAATAAAACCATAAGCTATTTTTGTAGCTACTTAACTACAAGCTACTTTTTTCATTTTTGTATTACTTTTAAAATCTTTTAATTTTAATTTAATTACGGAGCTGTCACAGTAAATGACCTCAAGTATAGTTAAATGAGAAGCTAATTCTATGCCTTTACTACTAAGTACTAGAGGTCAAGGAGGAAAAACTTACCACCATGTTTTTGCAGTTTATTATATGAGTTAATTTAATATCCCTGAAATGCTTTAATCAGCCAGTCTGTTCTACTTTGCATTTTCCCTCTGACATCGGTAACTCACCTTGAACCTGAGTTCACCATACAAAGGGTATCAGCAGGGCTCATGGAACATTTGTGATGGATGGTGAAAGTACTGTACAAATCTGTCTTGCTTCTAGCTTATGAGTTCTCTACTCATTTTTCACTGTTACATATTTTTGCTATTACCACCCACAACTAGAGAAAGGTCAAGTCAAAAATAAATAGGGATTGAAGGCAGGTACTCGAGAACTGAATATATTTTAAATAAACAGCACAAATATGTCTTTTTTCTGCTGACACATTCTTAGGATAATTTGCGTGAAAATCTATCTGTTACATTTGAGTTTCAGATGAGAGATAATTAAAGGACAAGCAAGGAAACAATTTTAAATTTGGGTTACTGGGAAGGTGAAGGAGGTTCAAATGAAAATTATTCCCTGATTGGAAATTAGATTAGCATTTAGTCTGGAAAAAGTTAGCATTTAGCATTGGATATTAAGGTGTTCAGATAAAACACAGATAATCAGATAAAACAGACTGTCCAATCAAATTTGTATTATAGCTAATAGTTTAGGATCGATATGTCCCTAATATTGCATGTGACATAGTTCCACTTAATTTTTATTTGTTGTTTATTTGAAAATCAAATTTAACTGGATATCTTGGTATTTTTATTTGCTAAATCTGGTAACCCTAATTAATATACTGAAATTTAGGCAGAAAAAGAAATAGGCTAACGCTGAATTCTAGGACTTAAGTTTTTGAGTGTGTGATCACTCAATAAATACTTGATGAATGAATTAATATATTTAAAACATACAGGAAAAGCCCTATTGGAGAGGAAAAATAAGAGCATTTAAAATTCTCAGGACTCAAGCTGGAGAAGAAACTCTTTTTGACAAGAACACTTCTCAGTCTCTTGAAAAAGTTACTCAAATAGCCTTTACTCTATTTCTAAAATTGGGGCCATGCTTCTCTCCATGGGGGGTGATTCAAGAATCACCTTGTCAAAAAGCTATGGATGATAAGCATTATCATGCTCAGAAAATATATAACAGAAATAGGGCTGAAAACTCTGAAAGCAAAATTCAAATGCCTTATGCTGAGTGGGGAGAATGAAGAAGGGGATTCTGCCCAAAGAATTCAAACTCAATGAAGCAGATGAAGCATGCCTATCAATTTCCAGAAGCAGCTTAGATTTCAGACACCCTGAGCCCCCACTGTCCCACTGAGACTTATAGAGCTGAACTGGTCCAAACAGATCTAGAGGTAACCAGAGATGAGGGGGGCTGCCTGGGTCAGGCTACAAAATGACGCTGAGAAAGCAAAGAACACATTCCAACCTTATAGAGAGGCTGGGATGCCACAGGAAAAACAGCAAGGTAAGGAAGACTTAGGAGCTCAGTCCACACAGCTCCATAGCTTTTTTTTTTTTAAGTGCTGAAGTGAAGAGCCATGTTATTTTGCTTCATCTGAGAGCTAGTGTTTGACTGCCATTAAATGATAATGGAATCTGGATCCACAGCCGTCAGAATCTGTAACCCAGCCATTATGGTTGACTCTCTAACCCAAGGGAATGTTCAGATACAGAAGCTTATTTTCTTTTTCTTTATCCTTCTTCCCCTTTGCTAGATCCTAAGAGGCATTACTGGCTTTTACAGAAGTGACTGGCATTCTTGATATCCTTGCGGAGAGACTACCAAGGAGAATTATTTACTCTGTTTCTATTTCTACTCTTAAGGTGAGAGGATTTTATCATTATGGGTTCCAGCAAGGCAACCTTACTGAACAAAATGCCTCAAGATAATGAATTCACGTTCTTAGCAGAAGCTTCTATCATTAAACATTTAAAATAGCAGGGATCAAAATCAAAGATTGTTTACTCACTGCTTAGTGGAGAGACCAACAGGGATTAAACATTCCACAGGGTTGTGTTTTTTTCATATATTGCATTTATTTATTTGAGAGAGAGACAGAGCACAATGGGTGGAGGAGGGGCAGAGGGAGAGGGAGAAGCAGACTTCTGGCTCAAGAGGAAGGGGTACTGGTTTTCCACTCCAGCACGCGGGAGATCAGGGGCAGACACTTAAGCATCTGAGCCACCCAGGCACCCCCTAAACATTCCATAGTTTTAAAGTATGTGTGAGTTTGAAGGGTTCTGGAGAAAGTGAGGGATTTCGTTCAGTCCTTGTGCGCTGTTGCTACCCTGGGAACAGAGACTGGTGGCAATAAGTTAATCAGTACATATTTTCAAAGATTTTTGAAGTCAATAACCAGTTCATAAAAGAAAGAAGAAAGAAAGAAAGAAAGAAGGAAGGAAGGAAGGAAGGAAGGAAGGAAGGAAGGAAGAAGAAAGGAAGGAAGGAAGGAAGGAAGGAAGGAAGGAAGGAAGGAAGGAAGGAAGGAAGGAAGGAGAAAGGAAGGAAGGAAGGAAGGAAGGAAGAAAGAAAGAAAGGAAGGAAAAAAGAAACTGTATTGCGACTTACAAGGCATTACATATGCAATGGTAGACAGGTCTAAAAGCTTATTTCATAGATCCTGAAGCTGCTTTCAATTTAAAAACAAAAGCAAAACAAGAGCAAATGTGTCAGATGCACAGAGAAGTGTAGCCCGGCTGCCGCCGATGGGGCGCAGAGGTCATGTAGCAGAGTTAAAACGCTGTGACAGATATGAGTCAGCATGGAGGCACAGCGAGCCCTCGAAGTGTCCATTTATAATGAGTCAAATAGGAGGTGATTTAATGCGTGTGCTCAGTACACAGCCTTAGGGCTAGTGAGGCTGGTCTGTTCCTCAGAGGCTCCGGTGTTTATGGGCACGCCCCCAGGGCAGAGGTCCCCTCAGGTACCCACCCTCCCCAGCAGGGTGACCTTGGAGACACCACGCCTGCAGGAACTCCGATGGAGAATTCTGCTGTTTATCCAAGATTGAAGGCAAATCTTTCATCTGCGAAGAGCTGTGGTCCTGATGACTTTACAGGACACTCCTAAAGAGAATTCCCTGACAACCGCATCTCTGAGGCTTCAGCAAGACTTCTCTTTTCTGTCACAGTTCTCGAAACAAAAGCCCTGAGGAACTAGCTGGAGGCCCTTTGTTTCATCGCCTGTCACCAGCTCGCAGCAAAGGGACTGACTGAGAATTCCCTAAATTCAGATCCGACCTAGATCATTGCACACAGTCACCTACTTAACTCTTCCCATGCATCGAGCTATGTGAAGTTGCCAATATTTGACTGTTTTTGACCCATAGAAATAGTGATTTCTTACGCTTCGGCTTAATACTTGTAAGACTCCAGTTTCTTCTTTTTTTTTTCCACACGCTAGCTAACTTTGAGACCGGCAGGCTAGTGTTACAGAAGTCAGTGAGAAAGTCTCTGTCGTCTTCAAAATTAATCTCTAAAATCCCCTGAAGTCCTCCCACAAAATCTTCAAGGGCAAACTGCCACATGCACACTTCTTATGCTCCTGTTTCAGGGAATATATTTATTTTTAGTCATTCAAGGCGATTTTAGCATTTGAGGTTCTGGTGCCCCAGGCAGAAACTCTGTTTTGTCTGCTGTGTGGGGCCACGGAGGCCAAGGTGAGCCTGTAGGTACTCGGGGACCTCACTTACACGTAAAATGGAAAAGCACACTCTTTCCATCACGCACACATGCTGGTGACGGGCAGCACCTTGTTCTCGCTTGGCACCTGCTCCGGAAGGAAAAGCACGAGCTGGTCCGATTCCAGGACAGCTTGCTCCGGAGCTTGCTGGGTTTCTCTCTCAGCATGCGGGACAGGGTTCTAAACGTAGGGGCTGAGATTGGGAGTCAGCTTCCCAAGATCACATCATCCAGTCCAGTCGAGCGAGGGAGAGCAGGGAGAGCCTGTCCCAGAAAGCTGCTCTTTACGGTTCCTTTCATTTACATCCCTCCTTTTGTGCCTCCAGTGACATTTCGCCCCTGCTTTCTCTCCCCTACACACATCTCAACCAGATTTTTGTTGTAGTCGCTGTTGGAAAGAAGAGAGTTCGGTGTCTACAGAACGAGCCTGAGCAGCCTGCCTCAGCAGGACCAACAGGACCAACACAGACCTGTGTCCAGAGACAAGAGGAGTCCAGCTAGCCATGGTAAACAGAGGCAATAGCCGAAAAGATCACAGTCGCTTAGACTAATGTTTTAGGGGTACATGAGTAGAAGAGATTGCAAAACATATTTACAGGGCTTGACCTTGAATGTATTCTGCCATGGAAAACCCAGGTTATTTTTTATCAAATTAAGATGCACTGCTGTAAGATCTCTTTCCCTTAACTCTCTTCAGAGCACGCTGTAATTTATTGACACTGACAGAAACCTTCTAGAAATGAAATAAGTGTGGGACTAAAAACATTCCAAAGTTAATTTTAAAATATATACATATATTTTAAGACACATTTGTCTGAGAAACATTTGTTAAAAATCTTAGAAGATATAATATCTTTGGAATTATTTACTAACTGTACCAATGGCTTTGAAAAAGCTTGGTCTTTGTATCTTTTTCTTGATTCTATCTTGATGGGTTGTACGTTTCTAAGAATGTATGTTTTTTTTTCTAAATTGTCCAGTTTGTTGTGGAATCGTTCGTAATATTTCTACATGATCTTTTTCTATTTTTGTGGCACCAGTTCTAATGTTTCCTCTTTCTGATTTTACTTACTTGAGCCTTCTCTCTTTTTTTCTTCACTAGTCTAGCTATGGGTTTGATGATTTTATCTTTGAAAAAAATCACCTCAGTTTCATTACTTTTTCTGTTTCTATTTTCTATTTATTTCTTCTCTAATCTCTACAATGTACTTTCTTCTATTAACTTTGGGTGTAGTTCTTTTTCTAGGTCCTTGAGGTGTAAATTGAGATTATTTATTTGAGTGCTTTCTTCTTTTTTAATATAGGCACTTATCACTCTACACTCCTCTCCAATACTAAGCAGGCTGCATCACATAAGTTGGTGTGTTGTGTTTCATTTTTACTTGTCTCAAGATATTTTCTAATTTTCCTCATGATGACCTTATGGTTATTCAAGAACATAGTGTTTGATTTTCATGTCTTTGTGAGTTCTCTCATTTTCCTTTTGTTATTGATTTATCATTTCTGGTTTCATTCCACTGTGGTTAGAAAAGATACTGGGGATGATTTCAACGTATTTAAATTTGTTAAGACTTGTTGTGTGATATATCCTGGAGAATATTCCACGTGTGCTTGGGAAGAATGTATATCATTCTCTTCTTGGGTGGATTGTTCCATATGTTGTTATGTCCACATGCTCTCCAGTATTGTTTAAATCTACTGTACCCTCCGTGCTTCATGTCTGGATGATCTATCCATTATTTAAAGTAGGGTATTGACATCTCTATCATTCTACTGTTATCATTTCTCCCTTCAGATTTCTTAATTGTTCATATATTTAGATGTGATATAAGATGTATGTATGTTTGTAATTGTTATAATTTCTTTTGGAATTGGTCCCTTTATCATTATGTAAAGACCTTCTTCATCTCTTGTGACAGTTTTTTCTTAAAGTCTACTTTATCTGATGAAAGTAAGGTCAACCCTACTCTCTTCTGGTTTTCATTTGTATGAAATTTTTTTTTTCCTTCCATCACTTCAGCCCATGTGTGTTCTCACATCTAAAATGAGTCTCTTGTAGACAGTTAGATCTTGTTTCTTCTTTATTAGCTTCTCTATATTATTTGATTGGTGTGTTTATTTCATTTACATTTAAAGTAATAGTTAACTGCTGAGGACTTACTCTTGTCATTTTTGTTAATTGTTTTCTATTTTGTAGTTCTTTTTTTATGCTTTTCCTCTCTTGAGCTCTTCCTCTGTGACTTGATGTTTTTGTAGTGATATATTCTGATTATTTTCTCTTCATCTTTTTTTGTATCTACTATAGTAGTTATCATGAGATTAACATAAAACATCTTATTGCTGTAAAAGTCTATTTTAAATTGATAGGAACTTAACTTCAATTGCACATAAAACTATACTTTTACTCGTCCAACGTGCACATTTTATGTTGTCAGTATCAGATTTTACTTTTTTAGAGTGCCTGGGTAGCTCAGTCTATTTAGCATCTGACCCTCTGTTTCGGCTCAGGTCATAGTCTCCTGTCATGGGATCATGCCCTGTGTGATCAGGGCTCATGATCAGTGCACAGCCTGCATGCCCCTCTCCCTCTGCTCATCTCACTCCCTGATCACTCTCGCTCTCTCTCAAACAAATAAGTAAAATCTTAAAAAATAATTTATTTTTTAATGTGTATTCATTAAAAGATTTGTGTAATTATAATTATTCTAAAACTTCTATCTTCTAACTTTTATACTAGGTTTAGAGTGACTTATGCACTACCTCTATGGTGCTATAATATTTTGTATTTGTCTACATATCTGTGTATATATTTGTTGTACAACTTTTCTTATACTTTCAAATACTCAAAAGACCCTAAATAACCAAAGCAATCTTGAGCAAGACAGACAAAGATAGAGATTTAAAAATATATTACAAAGCTATAGTAATCAAAACAGTTTGGTAGTGGCATAAACACAGATACACAGATCATTGGAACAGAATAGAGGCCCAGAAATAAATTCACACATGCACATTCAACTGAATTTCAACAAAGAGACCAGAACACACAATTGGGAAAAATACTCTTTTCAATAAATGGCCCTGGAAAAACTGGATAGTCACATGCAAAAGAATGAAATTGGACTTTTATCTTACATCATACACAAAATGTAACTCAAAATGAATTAAAGACTTATGTAAGACCTGAAATCATAAACTCTTAGAAGAAAATATGGGAGGGCACCTGGGTGGTTCCGTCACTGAGCATCTACCTTCAGCCCAGGTCATGATCATGGAGTTTGGGGAGTGATCCCCGAATCGGGCTCCCTGCTCGGTGGGAAGCCTGCTTCTCTCTCTCTCACTCCCCCTGCTTGTGTTCCCTCTCTGGCTGTGTTTCTCTCTGTCAAATAAATAAAATCTTAAAAAAAGAAGAAAAGAAAATATGGGAGAAAAATTTCTTGATGTTGGTTTTGCCAGTCATTTCTTTAGATGTGACACCAAAAGCAAAGACAATGAAAGCAAAAATAGACAAGTGGGACTACATCCAACTACAAAGGTTTTGCACAGAAAAAGAACTCATCAACAAAATGAAAAGACAATCTATAGAATAGAAGAAAATCTGATAAAATATTAAAACGTGCTAATATCCAAAATATACAAGGGGCTTCCACAACATGATAGCAAAAAAAAAAAAAAAAAAAAAAAAAAAAAAAAAAAAAAAAAAAAAAAAAAAAAAAAAAAAAAAAAAAAAAAAAAAAAAAAAAAAAAAAAAAAAAACCTGATTAAAAAATGGGTAAATGAACTGAATAGACATTTTCCTGAAGGATATGTCCTGGCCAACAGACTTATGAAAAGGTGCTTAACATTATTGATCATCAGAAAAATGCAAATCGATACCACAGTGAAATATCATTTCATACCCTTTAGGGTGACTATTATCAAAAAGAATAATAATAACCAGTGTTGGTGAGAATGTGGAGAAAAGGGAACCCCTGTGCACTGTTGGCGGGAATGTAAGTTGGAGCAGTCACTATAGAAAACAGTGTAGAGATTCCTCAAAAAATTTAGAATTACAGTACTATGTTATCTAGCAGTCCCACTTCTGGGTATATATCCAAAGGAACTGGAAGCAGGATTTTGAAGAGACATTTGGACTCCTATACCCTCTGCAGCAGTATTGACAATAGCTGAGACATAGAAACAACGTAAGTGTCCATTGATAGACAAATGGATAAAGAAAATGTGGTATAGACATATAGTAGAATATTACTCACTCTTTAAAAGGAAGGGATTCTGTCAGTGGCAATGCAGTGGATGAACTTGGGAGATATTAATACTAAATAAATTAAGCCAGACACTAGAGGGCAAATACTACCTGAATCTGCATAGAAGAGGAATCTAGGAACTCTTGAGTGGCTCAGGCAGTTAAGCATCTGACTCTTAGTTTCAACTCAGGTCATGATCTCAAGCCCCGTTTTGGGCTCTGCCCTCAGCAGGGAGTCTGCTCGAAGATTCTCTCCCTCTGCACTTCCTCCCCCCCACCCTTTTTAAAGAGGAATCTAAAATGTTCAGATTCACAGAAGTAGAGAATAAAGTGGTGGTTGGCAGGGGGACGGGGCAGGTTTTAGTAAAAGGTATAGAGTCAAGAAGAAAACATCCAGACATCTTTTCTACAGCATAGTGCCTGTAGTTAATATCGTATACACTTGCAAAGAGGGTTGACCGTATGTTAAGTATTTTTATAACAACTAATAATAATAATAATAAATATATAAAGAGGGCAGGAGGAACCTTTTGGAAGTGATGGGTATGTTCATGGCATCGACTGTGGTGATAGTTTCCCAGATGTATACTTACCTCCAAATTCATCAATTTGTATACTTCAGTTATGTACAGCTGTCTGTATGTCAATTACCTTTCAATAAAGTAGCTTAGAAAACTTAGAGACTGAGGTTTTGAGGAGCACCTGGGTGGCTCAGTTGGTTAAGCGACGGCCTTCGGCTCAGGTCATGATCCCAGAGTCCTGGAATCAAGCCCTGCATCGGGCTCCCTGCTCAGCGGGAACCCTGCTTCTCCCTCTCTCACTCCCCCTGCTTGTGTTGCCTCTCTCACTGTGTTTCTCTCTGTCAAATAAATAAATAGAATATTTTTAAAAAAGAAAAAAAGAAAAAAAAGAAATAGATTTTGAACTTGGATTTTTAAAGAGTTACTATTGTCTCTTCAGCAAACATTTATTTCCAATTTATCTCTGTAAAAGGCATGAAGGAAATGATAAACCAGGAAGGTTGCTTGCATTAGTAAAAGCTGACTGGTGCCTTTTTGTTATTGAAGAATCCACTGGTGATTAAAATAAAAAAGCAAGACTATCCTATATTACATTATCCTCTATATCATTTACAACAAATAACCTTGATTCAGCCAGTTTTCTCATTTCTCTAGAAGTTTCCAGGACATGACTATTCCAAAGCAAGGTGACTTTCGTATTTTGGCTGTTGTCCAGGCAGTTTGTCCCCAGACCACCCTCATCTTGACTTGAAATCGAGTAGACCCAGAAGCTCTGGGAAAAGGATGCCTTGGAGTAAGAGTACTGAGCAATGCTGACAGTTATGGGAGACTGCCGTGCAAGGGGCTCCTCGGTGGTGTGGGTGTGGCACGAGCTGCATGTCCTACCTAACCCACAGCACCATCGGGGAGAGCACCCAAGCCTGGATGGCGCTCCATGAGTCTTCCATGTAAGAGAGAAGCCCATTCTCTGTGACTTGGGCATAACCAGCCAACTTGGTATGTCCTTCTTTCTTAACTTAGAATCTCCCCTTGCCTGCTAGGATCTAAGATCTTTTTTATTTCCACCAGAAATTTTACATATTTTCTTCACCTTCTGGAAGGCTTCATGGTGACCCTCCATGGAGTCCCACGTAGCATTCAGTTGTGTGCACTGAAAAAAATGAGTGACTGTAGCAATAATTTTCCAAATAACTAAAAAAATTATATAGATGTAATATATATACACGCACTTCTATAAATAGAAGCAATTAACTAGATATGCCATTTAAGTTTATTTTTGCCTTTTTAGAGCCTTTGCTATTGATCTGGGCATTAGATTCCATGCAACAGCTTCTCCTACTCCTGACGCCAGGCCAGTGTGCAGATGGTCGTGGGGAAGAAACCAGCAATCCTTCAAACACGGTTCCGTGAGGCAGTTGGAAAGTCTTGTTGATACTGTGCACCAGCTTTTACTTACTTCTGCTGACCACTATGTGGCCTGCGAAACTGCAGAAGATATCTAAAACCAAACCACGTGGTTAACCCTCCCAGGGAAGGGTCTGACCTGAAAGAGACACAGCCTAGCCTGGAAAGGGCTGTTCGTCTTCAGCATGGAGTCTGCATGTTCCAGGAGGGAGGCGTGTGAGTCAGAACACAGAGAATTAGGGACACAGGATGTGTTCAGTGGCACAGAAGATGCCAGCCCGGGAAGATCCAGCAGGGGATGGCCTGATGCAGGCAGCGGTGGGAAAAATGTCCTTGATATGAGGCCAGCAGTGCCCCTCTCATAGGCCCTGGCTCTGAGAAACCACACTCTCTGTGAACTGGGAGGTCAGCTTGCATTCTGCAAGGGCAGAGAGCAGGGGGCGACAGGAAGAGGTGATGCAGTGCCAGAGGGCAAGACAATGAGGCGGAGAGGGACAGACACCTATCTGTGAGGGACAAGCTGGGGACCATAACTTGAAGTTGGTGACATCTTCTTCCGCCCATCCCCTCTCCAGAGAATAAAGCATAATGCTTATTGCTGAGGCCCTGGTTTGTGGATCCCTGCCATGTAGCTTCTCTTCTTGGAATCAGGTTTGGCTAAGCTGCCACCTGCAGGGAACTCACTGTTGCTAAAAGGCATGGCGCCCTGCCGGGAGAAGCCCAAACTCATCGTGTTCCTACCTGGGGTTGACCAGGAAGCCAAGTGAGAGTTTCTGATCTCAAACAACATTTTGTTAGCCTTATCCCCCAGAATGTGGCCTCCAAGATATTTTACCAGCTCCGAGGACAGTCCATAGCCACATGTGGCACTAGATGTTGATAATGATGGTGATGATGATGATAGTGATGATTTTGCTAAGTGATCAAAGTATCTGCAAAGCTCTACAAAGGAAGTATTGTACATAAGCTGTACCAAAAGTAGAAGCTGCCTCCATCTCTCTGGAAGCCAGGGCTCTGTGCAAGGATGGAGTTACCATTGGGATCCCACACCACATGCCACCACTCCTACGTCACATCCTGTTCCCCTTGACCCACGGGTACTACCTGGGACCAACACTCAGCCCGGATGCCTGCACACATTTCTGCTTTATGATTAACAAGCAAGCAAAGGAGAGCTACAGGTATCACAAGGAGTCTGGCTGCTGGGTACGTTTCCTGACTACCTGGAGCCATAACTATTCCAGAAGAATCATTTTTTCTTGCTGGTAGAGGAAATGAAATACATCCTATTGGCACCACCACTGATGTATTGGCACCAGATAGTATTTAATGTTGCTGTAGAATCCAGGGTAATAGGCTCAAGTCTGCACAAAAAAACAACTGGGCAACTGTAAAAACTTAGTACATGGTTGGCTGAGACACACCCCAGCTATTACTGGGGTCTACTGTGAGCTTGTGCCACCCACCAGTGATTGCCCATTTCCTCCTTAATCCTTAGTGTTTCCAGAGCAGAGACCCACAGTCCCACCATTGCTTAAGAAACCCATAACCCTCAACTTAATCTGGAACACTGTGGCCAACTTTGTATTTAGTTCCTACTAGGAATGATAAGCCCTGCTTCACCAAACTGTATTCATTCTAAAGTGCAAAGTAGCTGCCCCAGGATCATAGGAGCCATTGGCCCCCAAGCTCCTTCCACAAGGACATGTTAGGATGCTAGATCCAAACTAGAGACTTCACCTGGATTCATGAGCATTACACTTGCCAGCACTTCACAAAGACCTCAGCCACTCTGGCTGAGAGTGCGGTAAATTTAATAAAGATAAAGAGGGAGCTTGGAACATGTCAAAAGAAAAAAATCAAGGCACTAGATGATGAGACTTAATAACACATCTTGAAGTTTCTTCTAACAAAATTTCAGTGCTCTGCTTTGTCTTGCTTTATCTTGACTGCCTTATTACCAGGAACATTGGCAAAGGAGAATGCACCAGCAGAGATATTTACAAAACGAATGATATTGTGAAATCTCTGTGAAAGTGTGCTTGAGAAGAGCAGTGTATACCCCTAGCAACTAGTAAAACATCAAGTAATAATACATGTTGAATAACTGTTTTCTAAACATGTAAAAGAATATCAAAGATAAGAAGACATGCTAAAACTGAAAATAATGGTCTTTTGTCCTGTTTTAGAGTCCTTGTTTGATTGCCTCTCAATTTAAGGTAGCTAATCGCAGGCCTTTTAGATTGGACACTATAGGTTTATTGTTACTAATATCAGCCAGAATCTTTCCCATCCCCCGTGCAAGGCTGGTAGTCAGGCCTTACTTAAACATTAAATTCTCACCTCATTTATTATAGAGAAATAGAGGCTATGAATTCCCTTGATTCCCATGTCCCTATGTTCTCACTTTCCAACAGATCTGTGACCCTTCCTTATCACTCTCTGTTCTATCTCGAAGAATTTCCTCCACTTGTCTAAGATGAGTTACAGTGCCTCACTATGTTCTGGAAATATGCTTTCTTGTACCTCCTTTCATTCCTTGCTTGCTCAATCAATTATCCATTCTACTTCATGTATCTTAACTCTCTGGATTCTTGTCTTTAGCATACCTAACATCTTAAAAAAACACTATCGTATTCAAACTCCTTTCTCTGCTGAGATCTTGGCTCTTTTAATTGCTAAAATTCTTGAAAGGATTTAGTATGTGTGCTGATTCCAGTTCTCCAACATCCACTGATTCCAGAAACCATGGAATGTGGTCTCTTCTCATCATATAAGAATGGGTTTTACAAATATCTCCATTGTCCTCTCTGAGGTCAAGCCACATGGACATGTTCAATCCTTTTTATGCACAGCATCTTTTCATATTTAAAGCTGCTAATCTTCCTCTCTGATTTTCTTTAGATTTCGACATCATTCTTTTTTGGTTCTTTTCCTCCAAGTCTCCATGATCTTCCTGGAACTTATGTATTACCTCCAGAAACCACCTCTCACCACCAGTGCTTTTCTCTAACTCCCTTACTGTCCATCTGCTGTCTTCCGATACCTTCCACATACCAGAGATTCCTATAGTTCGATCTCCAGCTCTGGTCTCTCTCGTATCAATTCTATGGTTCAACATACTTTTGCACTGAAATTTAATCCATTATCTCACTACATATATCCCACAAAATGAAAACATTTTGCTTCTTCTCTTGATAAATGATACAACCATCTATCTGGTTCTTTTGAATATGACTCTTTATATACAACTTATCTGTCATCAGTTCCTGTTCATTCAACATCTGAAATGTCATTCAATCCTTTTTTTCCCCCCGTTTACTCTGCCTAGCTGATTCTGCATCCCCTCTTGCCTAGACTCTACCAGTCTCCTAATTCATCTCCTGTAATTATCACTCTATACTACCATTTGCCACATTACTGACCAAAGTTTTTAAAACCCCATTCAGGGCGGCGCCTGGGTGGCTCAGTTGGTTAAGCCACTGCCTTCGGCTCAGGTCATGATCCCGGAGACCCGGGATCGAGCCCCACATCGGGCTTCCTGCTCGGCGGGAAGCCTGCTTCTCCCTCTCTCACTCCCCCTGCTTGTGTTCCCTCTCTAGCTGTGTTTCTCTCTGTCAAATAAATAAAATCTTAAAAAAAAAAAAAAAAAAAAAA
>PITA01031259.1:0-15460 GCA_004023965.1 Spilogale gracilis
AATTAATCAAACCCAAGGAGGGGGATCCCCAGGAACCTCTGATTTACAGAGGGTCAGTCAGAAGCACAGGTAACAACCAGGGCTTGTGAATGGATTTTGAAATGGAGGGTAGTCTTGAGGGACCGAGCACTCTACATCTGAGATCTGATTCTATCTCCAGGTCAATAGTGTCAGAATCTAGCTGAATTCTCAGACTTAGCTGGTGTTGGAGAACTGCTTGTTGATATGGGCAAGTCTCCCCACACAGACTGAAACTGGGGCCAGAAACACTCTTTTGGCATGAATAAATTAAATCACCTACCCCTGATTACAGAACCACTCTCAGACTAGGACTCAAACTCAAGAAATCCCACGCTACTCTACAGGCTATGCTCCTAATCACACCGTACAAAAAGTGGGAGCAGGCTTAAGGCCCAGATAAAAGTTCAAGATATAAAATGTTATGCTTCTTAAAAATGACATTCCATTCTTAAGGACTATTCATGAAAACAAACCACAAATAAGAATTACCCACTTACTGAGGATACCAATTTAATTTTTTTTAGTTTTTTAATTTATCATAAAGATATTTGGCATTGAAGGATTTTTTTTTCAAAGATTTTATTTAAATATGTACTTGAGAGAGAGAGAGAGAGAGAGCACACTAGCACAGAAGGAGGGAGAAGCAGATCCCTGTTGAGCAAGAGCCTGATGCAGGGCTCAATCCCAGTTCCCTGGCACTTAACTGACTGAGCCATACAGGCAGCCCCCAGGAGGATTTTTAAGGTTATAAACTATTTGAGACCAATCCTAAATCTCCTTCATATATAGTAATCTACAGATACAAGAATAACCTCACTAGGACTCTAAAAAATTAAATAAGATAAAACATACAAATGCCTGGCATAAATTTGAATCCCACATGCAGTCATGGATGTTGGTACACTACAAGACGACTCTGCCACACTGGTAATTCATAACCTTCACTAACCATTCTCAAATGGCAATGTCTACAATGTCATTCCCCACTCAGCTTCCTCCTCTCACACTCTGCTATACATTTCCCTACACGACAAACTCTTTGTAGCATTTTTTTTTTAAAGATTTTATTTATTGGGGCGCCTGGGTGGCTCAGTTGGTTAGGCGACTGCCTTCAGCTCAGGTCATGATCCTGGAGACCCGGGATCGAGCCCCATATCAGGTTCTCTGCTGGGCCGGAAGTCTGCTTCTCCCTCTCTCACTCCCCCTGCTTGCGTTCCCTCTCTAGCTGTGTTTCTCTCTGTCAAATAAATAAATAAAATCTTTAAAAAAATAAAAAAAGATTTTATTTATTTGACAGAGAGAGAGATCACAAGCAGGCAGAGAGGCAGACAGAGAGAGAGAGAGAGAGGAGGAAACAGGCTTCCTGCTGAGCAAAGAGCCCTACACGGGCCTCGATCCCAGGACCCTGAGATCATGACCTAAACCGAAGGCAGAGACTTTAACCCACTGAGCCACCCAGCCGTCCTCTTTGTAGCTTTTTTAAAAAGAGTTGATTTATTTGTGAAAGAGAGAGAGAAAGCGCATGCAGGAGTGGGCATGCATGTGAGGGGACAAAGCAGAGGGAGAGGGACATGGAGACTGCAGGCTGAGTGCCCAGTCTGATGTGGGGCTTGACCTCAAGACCCTGAGATCATGACCTGAGCCAAAACCAAGAGTCAGAAGCTTAACCAACTAAGCCACCAGGCAACCACTCTATGTGACAAACTCTTATGCATTCTCAGTGAAAACTTCTGTGGAAAAAAATAGCCCACCGCAGGCACCTGGCTGACTCACTTGGTAGAGCATGCAACTCTTGGCCTGACAGTTGTGAGAGCCCCATGTCAGGCGTGGAAATTAGTTAAAATAAAATTTAAAAACAAACATACAAACAAACAAACAAACAAAAAAACATGTTTTAAATAGCCCACCTCTCCACATCAAAATGTAATTCTATTAAATACAGCCATTATGCCCTTAGACTCTTGTCGCAATGTATCATCACCCCTTAAAAGGCAGTATCTCCTCCTAGAATACAGGGCAAGGTCAGTATCTTATTAATCTTAAAATTCCAAACGCATAACTTGATGACTGGCACATAGAGTCACTTAAGTGTTTCATTTGCTTGTTAATGAAGAATAAAAGTAATACAAAAAGTAAACAAAAAAGTACTATTTTTATTAATACCACACCTTGTTCCAAAGAAGGGAAAGGGGGCTCATTTTCAATACTGCAAATATATAACAAGAAACTTCTAATAAATATTCTAATAGGTATTTTTAGTAAATACAGAAATGCTACTAAATAAGCTACCATAGTAGTTTCCTTTTAAAAAACAAATACAATACTAATATTTTTTTTTAGATTATGCAATCCACTCTCAGGCAATTTTCAAGTTTATATGATTCTTGCAACTATGCAATTTCAGTATCTTTATATCCCCAGTTCCTTGCATCATATCTGGCAGAAAACAATCTTTAATAGCGTTTAAAGCTTCATGTACACACACACACACACACACACACACACACACAAAATCTGACTTTCTGACTTTTACAAAACCTCCATGCTTCTTTTTAGACTCTATTTCAACAGACCTAGAACAGACACTGAATGCACATCACAGTGTATATTTTAAAAAGCAAACTCAAAAAATAGCAGAGTATCTATAAGTATCTATACCCCTAGTTGAACAAAGATTTAAAGTAGATTTTTTTTAAATGTGGTATCCAGCAACACACAAGAAATATCAAGGATTAACACAGTTTGAATGCGTGTAACAAAACAGAAAGAACTGCTAAAGAAGTAGTAAGGAAAGTAAGGAAAGGGAAAAATTATATACTTACCACTTATGGAAAAGTTAGCGGTTTATTGCTAGAGAAAAGGAATAGAGGATTAAGATGATCTATTTACACAACATCAAATATTTTTAAAAAGAAAAAACAAAACAAAACATGAGCACAATAACACGGACCTGTAAAATGTCCAGTATGTTAAATAGCAGATAAAAATTGCAAGGGTTTAAAAAAAAAAAAAAACTTTTTTTCTTATTGAGAATCATTTAAGATTCTCAATCTTAAATTTAAGATTCTCAATTTAATCAATTTTAGTTACTCTAGGGATTTGTGATAAGGTTGTTTAGTATTTTTAAATTACATAAATCTGATTCACTTCTATCATTTTTAAAGTTAAAAACCTAGTACTTAATTCAGTAAAATCATTTCTGAAGTGTTAAAGTTCCATATACTGGCAAGTTTAGGAAGGTCAAAAAGAAAGACAGAAAAAGAAAGTGAGACAAGTAGAGGTAAAAGTAAATTAAAGAGGCCAAGATCCATACGCACAAATAAAGATAAATCCATTTCGCAAGAAACACTGGGACAGGGGCGCCTGGGTGGCTCAGTTGGTTAAACGACTGCCTTCGGCTCGGGTCATGATCCCGGAGACCCAGGATCGAGTCTCACATCGGGCTCCCTGTTCAGCCAGAAGCCTTTTTCTCACTCTCTCACTCCCCCTGCTTGTGTTCCCTCTCTGGCTGTGTTTCTCTCTGTCAAATAAATAAAATCTTAAAAAAAAAAAAAAAAAAAAACCACTGGGACAGATATGGGTGCTTTGGTTCTGAGATGAATGTTAGTCCAACAAACCGTTCTGGAATTACTCTGTGGTTCTAGGGGTGAGGTGAATTACCACCAAATAGTCCTTATTTAACATTCTACAACTAATCTTAGTCTTTATCCTAAAGTTGTTTCACTTTACATTGCAAGACTGAAGCAGCCTAGCAGAAAGGAAATTACTCAGGACCACAGCCATGGTAGTTGTGCAGTATCAACCTCATGGGCCAAATGAAATAAAGCCAAAAGTCAAATCAATCATTGGCTTGGGGTTCCCTATCCCCAATTTAGAACTTTCCTAGTAATGAAGTTCTCTGAGGAGGAAATGTTCAGCTAGACTAGAGGAACACAAGAATGAGGACAGAGACAGAAGAGAACCACCCTTAAAATTAGCAACAATAAAACCAGTCAAGGAAAACAGTTACTGAAGACAGGATTAGAAACTTCAAGAAGGACTAAGTATCTAATACCTACTAATATAAAGACCTAGGATAAGGAAAAGAACAAGTCATTTAGATTTGGCATCTGAAAACATCACCTAAGAATCAAGCTTGAAATTCACATGTGAAATTCAAAAGTTAATTGTGAAACAAATAATATGCCCAATACTCTAAGACACTGCCATTCAAAGAAGGGGTGGGAGTGGGGAAAATTCAACTTTGATGCAATATAGTATTACGTCAATCTGTAAAGTTATCCTTTGTTAAGGAATAAACATGCACTTTAAAATACAGAATACAAGGGGCGTCTGGGTGGCTCAGTTGGTTAGGCAACTGCCTTCGGTCAGGTCACGATCCTGGAGTTCTGGGATCGAGCCACGCATAGGGTTCCCTGCTCAGCGGGAAGCCGGCTTCTCCCTCTCTCATTCCCCCTGCTTATATTCCCTCTCTAGCTGTGTTTCTCTGTATCAAATAAATAAATCTTAAAAAAAAATACGGAATACGAGGGGCACCTGGGTGGGTCAGTTGGTTGAGCATCCAACGATTTGGCTTAGGTCAAGGTCTTAGGATTCTGGGATCCAGCCTTGTTTCAGCTCAGCGCTCTCTGCTGAGTCTGATTGAGACTCTCTCTCTCTCTTCCTCTGCCTCTCCCCCCACTTGCATGCTCATTCTCACTCATGTGCACTCTCTCCTCTAAATAAGTGGATAAAATCTTTTTAAAAAATTAAAATAAAATTAGGAATACTAAAAATATAACATTTCCTCTTGCATATTTTCAAGTACTTTCACCAATCTAAGGCACTCTATTAAACAGTAATTTTTGTTTCTTAGACTTCCTCTAGATTCCTAACCATAAAGCAAATTTTATAAAATTTCCTCTAAACATTTTCATAGCCATAATTTCATGATTGAAACCTTTACTCCTATACAGCTTCCTAATCGGCCTCTTCATTTATCTCTATCATCTCCTCACTTCATCCACCCAGACTGCGCTTTCTCAAACAGAGAGCTCATGTCACTTCAATGTTCAAAAACCACAGTACTTCCCAACCCAGCAGGAAAACAGATTTACTAAAGATCAAAATACCTCCTTAAGCCTTTTGTTTTACCTTAACAATTAAAATAAATTTGCATTCTCCATAACACATGCAAGTTCAGTACTGCTAAATGTTCTAAATTACTAAGGATTAAATACTTGTTTCCCAATTAGCAAAATGGATATGCCAAGAAAATGTACCATAATTCCCATTCTCTCCTGACTTGGCTGTACCCCAGTGTTACATGTGTTGACATTTCAAAGCAAAGCATATAAACTAAGGAATATTAAAGTTCCAGATAATTTGGATTGAACCTTCTTTCTCCTTGCATTTCCCACTACTCTATATACACTCTATACTTAACTCTAAAGAAAACTGTTATTACTCCTTATTCTTGCATATGCCTTCTCCCAGAAAGCTCTTTCACTCATCTCCACAAGAAGACCCTATTTATACATCAAGATCCCACTCAGACACCAACCTCCTCTAAGTAATATTCCCTAATAGCATTCCTTCCTCCAACATTTTGCAGTCTTTTATTGGTACTAATAAAGTCCGTTTCATTATGTCTAGTTGTGTTTATAAAATGTGAACAACATACCAGTTAAGAATCAAACCTTTGTAAGCAGAGAAACTGAAGTCAATCTCTGACTCTAACTACTAAGTACAACCTTGGGCAACTTATGGGTTTCCTCATCTTTTATATGAAGATTACAGTAGGATTATCTCCAACAGTGTTAATCTCAGAATTAAAAACAGTGATGTATATAAGGCACTTAGCACAATACTGACAGCTACTAATAGTTCTATAAATATACCTACTATTCCCAATAGGCACACTCACTGTCTTACTATATATATATATTCTTTCCAATTCTTACTATATATATAGTATTCTGCATATGTTTCATAATTGTTTGGCAGAGGGACACCTGGGTGGCTCAGTCACTTAAGGGTCCCACTCTTGATTTCAGCTCAGGTCATGATCTCAGGGTCATGAGATTGAGCCCCATGTCAGGCTTCATGCTGAGAGAGGAGTCTACTTCTCTCCTTCTCTCTCAAATAAATAAATCTTAAAAAATAATAATAATGATGGTTTGGCTGATAAAATCTGATAGGTCTTAATAAGATCAGAATTCTAGTGAAAATCAAAAATGGCTTACTACTCGTATTAACTGTTTATCTTAATATGACTTCAACCAGTTTATACTTTAGCTACCATACACAGATACAGATCTCAAGCATCATCTTAAGAGTATTCTACACTTGGGACACCTGGGTGGCTCAGTTGGTTAAGCGACTGCCTTCGGCTCAGGTCATGATCCCGGAGACCCGGGATCGAGTCCCACATCGGGCTCCCTGCTCGGCGGGAAGCCTGCTTCTCCCTCTCTCACTCCCTCTGCTTGTGTTCCCTCTCTGGCTGTATTTCTCTCTGTCAAATTAAAAAAAAAAAAAAAATCTACTTTAAAAAAAAAAGAGTATTCTACACTGCATTATTATCAACGAGTAAACGAGTAAGCCAATATCCAAAATACTGCATATAGTCACTCAAAAGTCTAAATTAATCGAAAAACAGTAGCATGTATCCAACCACAAAGCAAGCCCTAAGCAAACTAAAGAATTCATGTATGGATCCTCCTACTGCTAAAGTTAAGCCAAATCCCGAACCCATTTTTCCAAGTGGCCCCCTGAGTTATCCTATGCAAAGGGATTCCCAACAGACACTGATCAATTCTACCATGGTATTCTCAAGAAAAGCAATGTTTCCAGACCAATAAGATAATTCTAAAATGTTCAAAATAGACTAGATCAGAACAGATATGAGATTACTTAATCCTGTAGTTAGCAAGAGAACAAGACAAAAAAAAAAAAAAAAGAAGAGAAAAGAAAAGAAAAAGAAAAACCTCTACAGAGATGGCCAAAGAATGATGACAAAAAAAGGACCAGTAACCATTAACTACCTGGGAAGGTAAAAGAGAATACAGCACAAGACCTAGCCATCAAAAGGTGGCTTCAGGGTTGCCTGGGTGGCTCAGTGGGTTAAAGCCTCTGCCGAAATCCCCAGGTGCCTGCTTCCCCCTTCTCTCTGCCTGCCTCTCTGCCTACCTGTGATATCTATCTATCTATCTCTCTCTCTCTCTCTCTATCTCTCTCTCTCTATCTCTCTCTCTCTGTGTCAAATAAATAAATAAATAAAATATTTTAAAAAAGGTGACTTCAGGAACTCAGAAGCTAACTTCAGAAAGAGCAATTTCACAAAAAAAGAAACAATGGTTGCTAATACTATGGTGAACTACACTATGAGTTTAACTTATCGTCACAATATAAACATTAGCACTATAAATTCATTGTAAAATACTCATCAAAGCAACATATGTATAACCACACTCAAGCCAAAACTAATTTTTTAAAAAGGGTGTCATTTGCTAGGTAAATGTTAGGCATGCAAGGTGAGATACTTAAAAATGAACCTTAAGATTCTTTACAATGATAATCATGCTCATGACAAGTATTTTAAAACCCTACCACACAGATTTGTCTAACACTAAGGAGCAGAGTGGCTCTTTCTAAATGGTATACTCTCACATTAAGAATATTTTAAGTTTTCACTGACATTTTAATACTTCCAAAAGACATACTTAAAATATGTTTTATATTCCTAATATCTTACCAAACTAATGATAAGTATTATGAAAAACCCTAACAGAAGCACTAAATAAAGCTGCCTTAATTCATTTTTAAGAAAGGATAGAAGCAAATATTTCTAAAGCTAAAATTTGTTGAAAAAATTCTTAAACAATTAACTACCTATAAGAAAACATGTTTTAAATGTTTCAATTACAGCTGATCCTTGAACTTTGTTTGAATTTTGTGGATTTAAACTTTGTGGGTTCGCTTATAAAAATATTTTTTTCTATACAGTACTATAAATGCATTCTCCCTTATGATTTTCTTAATAATGCTTACTTTACCTTAAGGAACACAGTATATAATACCAATATGAAATGTATCAATCAACTGTTTACTTTAGGCTTCCAGTCACTAGTAGGCTATACGTAGTTAAGTTTGAAGAAGTCAAAAGTTATACTGCACAGGTCGGCACCCCTGACCCCACTGTTCAAGGATCAACTATATTGTGCACATTTTGCCAGAATAAAGACCTGTTACATATACATATATATATACATGGCAAAACTGTTACATATAAGAACCGTTACATAAAGAACTGTTATATAGGCAGCGCCTGGGTGGCTCAGTTGGTTGAGCGACTGCCTTCAGCTCAGGTCATGATCCCGGAGACCCGGGATCGGCGGGAAGCCTGCTTCTCCCTCTCTCACTCCCCCTGCTTGTGTTCCCTCTCTCGCTGTGTTTCTCGCTGTCAAATAAATAAAATCTTAAAAAAAAAAAAAAAGAACTGTTATATATACATATACACACATATTTGTGTATGTGTATTCTTTGCCCTTTCCCGGACCTTTCATAAACTATTTCTCAGAGACCATATCTGGACAAGATCAATCACTCTTCATTGGGATCAATTCATTGATTCTAAATCTGTCAGGCAAAAAATAATAATGATAAAAATAATGCTTTGAATTATTAAAGCACTGCCTTAGATTGTAATCAACAACTCTTCCTCATCAAGCTCTAACTTGCTTTAAATTTCGATCACTTTCAAAGCAAGAGCCCTAAAGATATATACACATATATATAATTTAAGCCTTTACTACACAGCATTATAAATACTGGTTGCACTTTATCAAACATTTGCACACTCAATCCTGAAAATGTAATATAAAAAAGGAAAACATAAACCAATATTCACTATAATGGTGAGTCTGTTTAATGATTTCTCAGTCTCTATAAGAACACTTGCTTACTTAAAACTAAGCATGCGACAGATGACTTAAAGGCAATTTTTTCTAAAAATACACTAAGCCTCAAAAGTAAAACTCTTGGAAGGTAAAACTCAGTGGAAAAGAATGCTTTCTACGTTTTATTCGTAAGAGGCAAACTCTTTATGATGTTGCTGAACTATTAAAAATACTAATCTACAGAGGGAAAGAGAAGATGTGATTCTGGCTATCACTTTCAGAGCTGTTAAGAATACTCACAATTAAATGACAACTTTAATACAGAGCCAGAATACAATTCTTCTCTCAGAATTCTCTCAAGAATTTTCCACTTTCAAAATTCACATGTAGCTTAGTTTTATTACCAATGATCTCTACGCCATTCTCTCCATTAATGCTGGCCAGAATACGATAAAGCAGTATTTTTTAAGTACAGTCTATGGTTCTACTTCCTGAGGTGTAAAACAGCAATAGTTTATTATGTCTGGGGTCTAGCATAACATTTACAAGTGGAAACCATTAAAGAAAGTGCTATTCACATAATCAGAAGAATGGGAAAGAGTCCTATAGAAGAGAGCATATATATAGCTCAAAGTAATTTTCAATATGCTCCAACTATTTATTACAGACTTCAATTTACCACTTCCCAGGTATCAATGCTATTGACTGTATTTACACAAACTTATTAAAGTGACCATAATTTAACCTGCACATTGTGTAGTCTGATTATCTTTTTTTTTAAAGATTTTATTTATTTATTTGACAGAGAGATCACAAATAGGCAGAGAGGCAGGCAGAGAGAGGAGGAAAGAGGCTCCCCACTGAGCAGAGAGCCCCATGTGGGCCTGGATCCCAGGACCCTGAGATCATGACCTGAGCCCAAGGCAGAGGCTTTAACCCACTGAGTCACCCAAGCGCCCTGTAGTCTGATTATCTTAAATTTGAAATGGAAATGTTTAACTTGTTAAAAATCTGTATTTCAACAAAGGGAAATAATAAGAACATTCAAAATAAATTCCAGAGTTAATATTATTTTTGTAAACGTATTTTAAAGCACTATACAGCACAAACCCACTTTGTGTGATCAAACTTATTTTATCCAGTAACAATCACCTTTCCTTTTTCACGATGCCATAAATAACTCAGAGAAATTTAAATCTTCAAAAAGGATTATAAACAGCTAATTAAAATAAAATTCCACCCGAAGTAATTTCCTTGCTATAATCTATATACTATACATTGTATTGTTATTGGTTAGAAAATACTGAATTTTCTGAATCACAGGCTCTCCTACCAATTACATACTGATAAAACATTAGCCAATTATTTATTAATCGAACTCTTTTGCTCAAGAAATTAAGAGTCATGCTCCTATATCTTCTAGAAGCCCAAATATCTGTTCCCTCCCTGCATGAGGCATTAACCTTCAGAATCAGTTTTATCTTACTACTTTCCTTAACCTTTGCAATTAGTTTTATCTTGCTACTTCCCTAATAATTACTGTTCTTCATTTTGTCTGCCACAGTTGTATTTGGAGAGTAAAGACTATTCAAACATAAAGTTATTCCACCTAGCCTGTCAAACTATACTATGCTCCTAATACTCATCATTCTGTAATCATTTTATCCAAATTAACCGGTGATAAATTTGATGTTTCCAAGTTTCATTTAAAAGAGCTTGATATGTTTCAGGGTAAAGTAAGGTAAATATTCTGACGATTATGTTCTACACAACTTCCAAAGAGCTTGAGAAAGTTTACCAACACCCTCCTCTCTAAAATAGTAATCCCCCTGTCACAGAACCCAGAGAATAGCTGCTTTGCTCCAAAGAACATAGCTCCTGAGCATTTCTCAGAGTAGGGGTTAATGACTTTCAGAGGCCTGCTGGACTATTACTTTGATTAAATTAATGATGGGTCATCTTGTTCTACTTTACTTTTTCTTTTTAATCTTGCAATCAGTGTAGAAAACCTACTGGTGACCTTTAAAAACACAGTACAAAAATTTAAAAAATAAACTTTAGCTCCACTACTTTTACAAAAGAAATCTTTTCAAGACCCCTACATCATTACTTAAACCACACACATCAGTTGTTCATGACACTGGAAGGCTTTAAAGGGATTCAATTTTCTAACCTTACTAAACGTGTTCCCAAGTTTTCAATAATTTCGAGAACGTTCTATACTACAAAGGTGCTGGTGCACTCTAGCAGAACTGTGCTGCTCAAATCCAAGACCCGAAACAAACATCCTGCACCTGACAAATTTTAGGTACATTCTGGTTACCTGAAGAGCTTTCTGCACCCTTTATCCTAGTGATGCTCCCAGCAGCAAATACTTCCCATCCTTTAAAACCTTCCTCCCATCCCTCCAAAATACCCATTAGGTTTAGAGGTTTCCGCAAACTAATACGGAACCACTAATACCACTAGGTATTATGGCTCTCAAAGAATCCTCTTTAGCAGCCTCCCCTGGGACGTTGTGCTCAGCGGGGCTTTGAACCTGTAAGACTCGCTGCCAGCTGCCTTTGCAAAAGGAGCACCACAGGCAGACTAAATACCGCAGTGCTGCTGCTGACTTTTAGAAGCAGCTTTAAAAAAAAAAAAAAAAAAAAAAAAAATCAGCCCAGTACCCTGCAGACCCTGCTGGCTCTTCTGCAGCACGGAAGAGAAACCACTGCATTGCTCAGCGAGGAACACCGGGAGCCCGACTGTAGGGCGGAGGAGCGAGTGCCGTCCTGAGGCTCTGTCGAGGGCGGGGTGTCAGGGGGGTGGGGGTGGGGGTGGAGGAGAAAGGCGTCCGGACCGTAGGGGACCGCGACGAAGCAGCGGCCGGGGTGCGGGCGTCTGGGCGCCCCGCTCCGCAACGCGCACTAGCCGCGGCAGTCGTATAGCGGGCACCCGGCAGGGGTACGGGCCCCTCCCGGGGACTGGAGTTCCTCAGCAGCCGGCCTCGCCCCGCCCGCCGCCCCCTGAGCCCTCACCTGTCATGAGCGCCGGACTGTCGCCCGCCGCTGCAGTGGGAGAGGCGGCTGCCGCGGCAGAGCCTGAGGCCCGCCGCCCGCGGAAGTGCCTGGACACCAGCTCGCATCCGTCCGCCGCGCCGGCCACCAGCAGCCCGAGTACCAGCAGCGCAACCCAGCGCCACCACCGCAGCCAGCCCGAGGCCGGGCCCGACAACGCGGCGGGATGAGGGCGCGAAGGAGGCGCGAGGGGAAGGCGCGGCGGCGCCCCGACCGCCCGCCACTCGTCCGCTCCGCCAGGCGCTGCAGCCGCTGCCGCCGCCGCCGCCGGCGACTCCTCGGGCCGCCCCCGCCGCCTCGGACGCGAGCTCCTGCCGGGCGCCAGCCTGGTCCCCTCGGCACCGGCGGCCTCCGGAGCTCCGGTCCCGGCTGCGTTCATTGGTTACGGTTATTTAAAAAAAAAAAAAAAAAAGGTGAGGGGCAGAAAGGTACCGCGTCTTCAGGCCGCGCGCGACACCGGCGCTCCTGCGGTGGCTAGACCGGGATCCGCTGTTCTGGCGCCTCCGAACACCAGCCCCAGCGCCCGCGCTACTGCCGCCGCGGCGCATCCCCCCGCCCCCTCCGGCCCGCGCCCGTCGTAGTACCACGCTCGGCCCCGATGCCTCCTCCCCTCACACACTCGCGCACAGCATACCAATCCCCCGCCTCCTTCAGCCTCTCCACGGCGCAGGCGCGGCACAGCCGCACTGCGCCTGCGTGACCAAAGCCCCGCCCCGAGGGCGTTCTCGGGAAGACTAGAGCCTGGTCGGGTAGCTGCTAATGCTCTCCCAGAGTCGCGAAGTTGGAAGGTGGGGAGAAAGACGGGCATGTCCCCCCGCCCCCACTCACAACCCCGCCCAGATAGCTGGATGGGGGGGGGAGAGGGGGAAGCAACCAAAGAGACGGGACAAAGGAGTCTAGACTGCCCAAATTGTTTGGGCAAGTTATAGGCGTGTGGAGGACAACAAAAATAATTGCATGGGCCAGGAAGACCTTGTAATCAGAAACAGCGGCATCTTAGAATTTCAATATAGGTGGGGCTTACAAGAAGCCAGCATTGTGGAAGTGGAGGTTAGCACAGAGTAGTGTTTTATTTACTTAAAGCGCTTGCTACAAGCCCATGTGTCAGGCACTGCTCTGAAGCCTTTACAGATTTACGCATTGTAACTCTGCAAGTTAGGTAGTGGTATCACAATTATCACTACTTTACAAATGAGGAAATTAAGGCCCAGAGATGGTAAGTAACGTGCCAACTAGGTCCCAGAGCTAATAAATGAGAGACACGGATAGATTTAGCAGCATTGAATGTAAATACAGAAATGGATTTGCTCTTGCAACTGACTTTCCTATGTTCAAACATTACCTGAACTCATCACCTCACTACCACCCCCGCATGAGGATTCTTCACTGTCAGTTTAAGTTTACAGAATGGTGGGTCAGACAGGAATGAAGCACAATGCACCCGCGTGGGCATGCACACATTCTCTCTTCCAGGAGCACAAAGTTATTTAAGATTTGCAGATAGGATTCATAAGCATAAAAGTCATGTTTGGTATTAGTTTTTCATTTGTTGGGTTAGGGGTGTGATTTTGGTTTGTATTGGCTGTTTTTCTCAAGTCTAGAAGATACTCAAATCACACAGTCTCCCAAAGAATTCTTAGTCATTCTGGCCAACATAACTATGACTATCATTTACTGTGGAAGAGCAGATGCACACTTAAGGAAAGAATGGATAATTTCTTTGAAACTAATCAATCTGTCAACAATTACTTCTTGACAGACTTCTTGGGGACAGTGTTTGAGGTGGCAATTCCTAATAGGGCAGCAGGGAGATTATAGTTCCCCTGCTGAAAGGCAGAGCAATAAAGTCACACATTTGCTGAGCCTCTACCAAAAGGAGAGAACTTTGCTAGAAGACCAGGAAAATATAAGTAACGGGCTTGTTTTCTGCTCTCTGACATTTCATTCACTCAATATTCACTGAGGGCCTAGTGTGTGCCAGGCAGGGTACTGAGTAGTAGGAATTCGGGAGGATTAAGAGAAACAAAAAAGTCAAGTCAGTACTCAGGGATATAAGAAACAACACAGTCCCTGCCTGGGGAATCTTATGATTTGCTTAGGAGATAAAATTTGCACTCATTAAATAATTACACTAATACAAGGTAGTAATTAGATGCTAAATTGGGTACAGCAAGCTGTATTATAGCAGTAACTGCAGAATAAAACCACAAACAAATTATCAAATCACCTAAGCCAAACTTCTTTAGACAAAGATTATGGTGGGTTTTTTTTCCTTCTTTCTTTTATTTTAAATAAGCTCCACACCCAACCTGGTGCTTGAACTCACCACCTTGAGATGATGAGTGGCATGCTCTGAAAGGCTGCTGCAAAGCACCCCCCCCCCACTCCCCCGGATGTAACTCCAACGTACAATGGTAGGGACCCAACACAAACTGCCACCCTTGGCAACCTGTCCAAAGCAACCCATTCAAAGCTTCCAACTGAAACCGCCATCCTTGGCAACCTGGAAAATGCACAAACACAGCTTGCAATGATTGATGAAATGTATGATCGATGCGCGGGCTTTGCTGTAACGGACAATGTAGTTCTATATAAGGCCACCCCCGAAAGAACTCGGGGCTCTCAGCCGCTGACTGGTTTGGGGTCAGGCTGTGAGCCCGAGCATGCTCGAATAAACCCTTTGCTTTTGCATGGAACTGGTCTCTCAGAGTCTTCCTTGACAGGTGTGGCGTTCCAAGGCTCCAGCTGACTGCCCTCTTGGGCGGTCGACCCTTACAGATCCACTGACTGAACCAGCCAGGCACGCCTCCTTCTCTTTGAAAGATAAGGATGTTGGCACTGAGAAGGCACTGGACTTCAGGTTATAATTAACTGTGTATGCTTCTCACAGCTCGAGCCAAAAGGAGATAGGAAGGTACCTGGGAACACTGAAGAGACCTCTCTCAAGCAGGCCAGAGCTGGGCACTAAATCCTCCATCTCATACCATCTCTGTCAAGGATACCTGAGTTTCAATTAGAGTGGCCAGAATGCATCCTCTTGTACGGAAGTATAGCATCACTGAATCCAGCATAAACCTACGTACAGAAAAGATAAAATCCATTGCTTTGGAAGACAAAAGGATCTGTACAATTACAGATACTTCCATTTGCAAACCAAAACAAAACACCGGGTTCCCATCCGAGTAATCACCTCTCTTTCTTCTGACTTCCTGTCCCACCTCCAAGCCTTTGCCTCCCTTTCCTAGCCTCCAAAAAACTTTCTTTCCTCTTGCCAAATCCCATTAAAATCAAATCCCATTATAATCGTTGAGCTCTTTTTCTTGCCACCTGCCTTCCTAGAGCCTACTTCTTAACGTCCAAACCTTAGGACTTTCCATTAATTTACAGAATGTCTTTACTGTCTAATTTTCACCCATTCCGACTTCAAGCATCTGATGGGGGGCGCTGAGCTTTAGAATCAGAGAAGCCTGGTGGAAAATGCAACTCCACCATTTTTCAGCTGTG
>PITA01031260.1:0-15664 GCA_004023965.1 Spilogale gracilis
TATTCTTATGATTTATCTGTATGGTATTACATATGAAACTTCCCTATGGAATTGTTAAAATATACCCTAAAATTATTTACTACCAAAAATATACTTGGAGATGTGTAATTACAGTCTCTTAAGTAATTTACTTAACCTATTATTTCCCAGCCACTTGTCCCACTTGCTTATATTTTTAAAGAATGGACTTTGTTGCATTCATCTTCTCATGTGGGTAGCTCCAGTAATGATACCATCTATTTTTTGAAATACATGCAATGAAGATATTGCAAGTTCCTAACTATAGAGACTCCAACTGTTTTTTCCTAAACAGACTGACTTGGAAATGCGTGGAATCCTGTGTCTTGGATATGTGTGCCGTTACTTTCATACCCACTTCTACCACAGAAATGTTAAGTGCATATTAGACATAGTATTTTAAATGTAAAATTCTTATAAAACTTTATAGGGCAAAATGTAAGAACATCAATTATTTGACTAATTTGCACATATATTAAAGTAATACTTATTTGATTAAAGTACTTCATCTCATATGAACCCTGACAGTCAATAGTATTAATAAAAATTGATTTAGCATCCATATTTGTCATAGTAAAAATGTGGATTATGGAATGGTACTTTTCCAGTATTTTGTTCTCCTCTCTGCTTAGGGCTAGGTGTAGTCAATATAAATAAGGTTACAACTCTGATATTTGTAAATTTCACATTCTATTTTGTTAGTATTTCTTTCCTTTTACCAAGTTTCTGGTGCATTTAAGCAATAAGTTTCCAACTCTAGGATAAAAATCGTAATATCATTCAATTCTGAAAAGTTCATTTTCACATCTTTACAATGTGCTTTAGGCATGAAACACACAACTAGCTTCTTTCTTTCTCTGTTTTCCAAGAGTTCTGTCTTCATAATGTCAAAGAATTCCTGTTCAAAATCTCATGTTTACATGTGTCTTATATTAAAAGTAGTACTTCTTTTGTTATTTTATTTACTAAAACACTGGGTATGTGTGCATGTGTGTTGTGTGTGTGTCTGTGTGAACATGAATTCAGAATATGTAAATATGAAGTATATCAATTATTTTCATCTACTGATGGAAACACTAGATATGCTAAAAAATTCTGATAAATTTTAACTATAAAATATCTTAAATATAATTTCTCTATTTCATTCTCTATCTCTTTCTCTCTGATTGTACTCTATTATGTAGAAACTGGTCTACTACTATCTACAGTTAAGAGAGAAGAAGAAAGATAACCCCTTGGGCCAGCCTAGCTGGGGTCTTAGTGCCGCATGAGGTCTGAAAGGTATGGCCCGGAACACAGAAGGAAGGGAATTGAGGGAGATACATGATATGTAAAGATTATCTGCCAAAGCAGAAACAAAGGAAATTTCAGGAGCTTTTAATAGTATTTTTTTTAATTTTTATTTTTACCCCCTTAAGAATAAAGGGCTCACTGCTTTGTATCTTACGTTGAATACAATGATGGGAAAGGAGCACTTGCTTTTGTAGGAAAGGAAAGTAAAATTGGAGAGCACATGCAACTTGCCCAAGCAACTAATTAGTGGAGACAAAATTCAAACTCAGGTTCTGTTTGTTGACAACTCCATATGAAATTAATAACTGATAAGAGAAATAACAATAATACTTACAAAAATTTATTGATTGCTCACTATAAGCCAAACTGTGTAGCATTTATATATGGATTTTCCAATTAAGCAAAAGAAAATCATTGATATTTTTAATCAAATTCCAAGACATTCTCTTTCCTCAACTAAGCTAGTTTAATCTATTTTAACTTTTCAAGTCATACTTCCATTTAAAGATACAGATTTCCATGAGAAAAATGACAAGCAAAATCATAAATTCGTGTGAAATTAAAACATATCTATTTTCATTTTCACTTATTATTTTCCTTCTGTTTAATTGTAGTGAGCTTCTGTTGTTTGAAAATTATTTTTGCCCACATTTCTTGTTTTCTTTTTCCTCCTAATGCCTGCAGTTTGGTCTTTTTTTGTTGTTTTTCATTAGCACTCATGCAGAAGGGGAACTGAGGGCATGAAAGAAATTTAAAAATTCACACCAGCCATGTATGTGTTTGTTCTCAGGCCTGGCATGTGGTGGACTGCCTGTGTGATCTTGGGCAGTGCACTGCCATACCAGGACTCCTGCGAAAGCTTTAATTTTGAACTTTCTGGTCACAGGTTAACGTGGGATGCTTCCTGCAGATTATTCTGTGCATCCAGAGAAAGGGCATTTTGATTTCCTCAAAATAGTAACTTTTAAAAAATTTATTCAAAATCTCTGAAGTAAAATTTTGAACTGTTGACTAGGTAGTTGATATAAATACAATTGGAAGTCAAATCACTTTTAAAACCCATTAGACAGGGGTGCCGGTGTGGCTCAGTCAGTTAAGTGTCTGACTTCAGCTCAGATCAGGATCTCAGGGTCCTGGGATAGATCCCTGAGTCCTCAGGCTCCCTGCTCCACAGGGAGTCTGATTGTCCCTCTCACTCTGCTCCTCCTCTTGCTCTCTCTCTCTCCCAAATAAATAATTTTTTAAAAATTATCATAATAATTAAAAAAAATAAAAACCATTAGACATACCAATTTACCTGAGGAAGGAAGAATGCATAGGGTAAGAGATCATCCAAGGTAGCATAGTCATTATTGCTCTGGAGGCATTTACTGAAGTTGAAATAGTGGGCCTTCTTTAGCTGCCAAAGAAAACTTGCTTTGTGAATAAACAGGCAAGAAATCCCTTTTTCAAAACTATTACACAATAGGGAAGAGATTGAACTCAATTACTCTGAAATAAAAGGCTGGATGATTTCTAAATCCTGGAGTAAGCTAATGAAAGAGTACTGGAAGACATTAGGGAAGAGGTAGACCATGATCAATTTGCTAAATGTCCTTTAACAGTTGCTACTCTCCCACAGAGACTGGGGGTCTGGGGGGACTATTCTCTTCAGATGATTACATTTATGAGGGATGGCTCCCTGGTCTTTGAAAAAGACATTCTTGGGTTGTAACACTGGCTAGAGGCTGGGAGAAGATTTATATCTCAACAGTCAGAGTAAGAATTTCAAGTCACAAGTTTTTAAAATAAATGTTCTAAGAAAAGGGAGGTCAGGGGCCACCAGCCAGCAAGAAGTCTGCCTAGGGTTTACTCAACTTAATCCATATTCCCCTCAGAATATTGAGATCCTCTTGGTCATAGTGTATATAGAAGCACTGAAAAAAGTTCCTTAAAAGATATGGATCATTTATTTTAATCCACAATTCAATAAGGTCTAGTCATTTTAACCTGACTCCACAGCATAAACCTGAATTCACAGGCATATTATCTAAATGTACCTAAGCTGCATGTTGGTAGAATTTGAGACAGCCATAAGTACTTTTAGTCTAACATGAAAATTTTGCTGAACAATCCCTCCCTTGAATTTGCAAAATATAATTGCATTTTTTTAATATTCATTCAACTGTCAACTGAGAGAAGACAAACACTTTCTTTTTAAAGATTTGTGGAACACAGTTCAAGCTGCAAAATGCAGTACTACAAAATTTTTCAATAATGCAAAAGCTGAAAATAGCTTAAGAAATATTATCCTTGTGCTATTTATGTCTTTGGCAAAGAAAGTTCATTTAATATAATTACCTATTCTTTTGTGTGTGTGTGTGTGTGTGTGTGTGTGTGAAGATTTTAGCTATTTATTTGAGAGTGAGACACACACACAGAGAAGGATCACAGCAGGGGACGTGGGAGAGGGAGAAGCAGGCTTCTCCCTGAGCAGGGAACCTGATGCAGGGCCGGATCCCAGGACCCCTGGATCAGGACCTGAGCCAAAGGTAGACAGTTAACAACTGAGCCACCCAGGGACCCCATAATCACCTATTCTTTGTTTTTGCATGGAATATGTCCGTCTCCAAACTATTGTTTCTAGGCAGGAAATTTTAAATTCCAGAAAGATCTTTCTTACAATTTCCTAAAGGTGATTTTGAGACCAAGAGTAGGCAAAGGGTCACCAGCCATATATCTAGGCATCCGCCCTTCTTTCTAGTGATAGTGAAGTATGTGAAATCAATAAGGTTGTCCATGAACTATTACAGATTTAAAACTATTCCACCATTAGAATTGAGGAATTTCTTATCTATAAACTTTTACATTTATAAAAAAAGAATGTTATGATATTTTAACTATAAAGATCACAGAATTGTTTTTAAAATATCTTTGTTTTTTATAAAGATTTGATTATGAGAGAGAGAGAGAAGGCACAATGAGGGGGAGGGGCAGGGGGAAAGGAAGAGGAAGAGAAATCCTTAAGCAGACTCCCCGCTGAGCACAGAGCCTGCCACAGGATTTCATGCAGGGCTGTATCCCCAGGACCCTGAGTTCATGACCTGAGCTAAAAAATCAAGAGTTGGATGCTTAACAGACTGAGCTATCCAGACGTCCCTTAAAATAGTCTTTAAATGAAAATAGCATTGAGAAATATATATTTAATTATGTAATTAACTTACATAATTAGTAAGAATTACTCACATCAAAATTCACAAATAATGAAGTTGACTGCATTTTTTATTGTATAAAGTGGAAATCCAGTCAATTATACTTCAAAAAGGAAAAAAAAGGGGGAACTCTAGTAATTTAACCCAAAAGGGTGAAAAAAGTGTTAATAACAAAATATGAACAAAAGAAAGGTAATGTCTTCATCAAACCCATTGCATAGTCTGCCTTTAAATCCAAAACAGTGAAAATGAAATGACAATGGTAATAATGGTAAATTTCTGACAAACTTGCCCGAAAAAGCATATTATTTCTCCCTAGGATGTTTTTCCCAGTCGTGTGAACATTCTGGGTTGTTTGCTCTGATATATTATTCCACTTATCTCTTGAAAAATAAAGGCATATTAAATGACTTGTGTCTCCAATAGATTAGTGTTTTCCCTGCTTGGCCAGTTTGAGTCTTTATACTAGGAAATACATAGTTTGCTGATATTCCTTCTGCCGCTGGGTTTAAGAAGGACAATAGTTTCTATTCATCCCTTGCTTCCCGGGCTCCTTTTTGCCTATTACTTTCTCTGTTGCATCTTGCCAAGCAAAACTTGGTTCCACTGCCACCTAAAAAGTGGTATTATACACTAGGCATATCATCTCCAAAGTACTGTGGAAGGAAAGAACTTAATGAAGCTCAAAGTGTGGGCAGGGTGGAGTGGGGAGCTAAAGTTTCCTGAGAGCAAGGGAAGAGTGGAAAACAATTCTGCCTGTAATAATAAATAGTGAGTAGTTTCTGTGCATTTCACAGAGTGGAGGTGGCTCTTTACCATTGACATTTCGTTTTCACTGTTTTGGATTTAAAGGCAGACTATGCAAGGGGTTACAGACTCCTGCTACTTTGATTAGGTTCCTCTATTTGGTGTTGTTTCAGAGGATACTAATTTTTTAGACCAGGACTCTTTTTGTCAGATCAACATTGTCAACATACTTTAATGAAACTTCATTCCTTCCTAGATGGGAATGATCTGTTCTGGATTTCAAGTTGTTGTTGTTGTTGTTGTTGTTTTATTTTTTTTTTTAAAGATTTTATTTATTTGACAGAGAGAAACACAGCCAGAGAGGAAACACAAGCAGGAGGACTGAGAAAGGGAGGCTTCCCGCTGAGCAGGGAGCCCGATGTGGGGCTCGATCCCGGGTCTCCGGGATCATGACCTGAGCCGAAGGCAGTCACTTAACAAACTGAGCCACCCGGGCGCCCTGTTTTTTTATTTTTAATCAGAATATTTCAAATCATCACACCTCGTATAAAATATTCAGGTAATAAATTCCAGTTTTCACTGACTTTCCTGCCTGCCTCAAAATTCCTTATTTCGGTATCATAATTGATGATATGTAATTTATGTTTATAAATGAGAAATTCTCTATTCTCTTGCAAGGTTTAGGGTCATGAACAAAAAACTGGATTTTCTTGAGAAATCTTCCTCCCAATCATTAATCAAAATACAAAATTATGTTATTTGAACTGTTCTTTTGTGTTTATTCAAGAAACCATATATTAATCCATTTTAAGCTAACAATCTCAAAGCATTTGCCTAATATCTACCCTGTCCTCAGTATTTTCTAATGTTCTGGAATATATAAAATGTGTTATGAATATCCTTTACCAGGAAAAACCTCAGGTATCAAAAACATGAAATAATGTTTGTATCAAGCAAAGGAATTTATAATTGAAGGCAAAATTAAGAGAAGTGATAGAAGTTCAGAGAATAAAGAAGTTAATAATGTCAGGGTTAAACATTTACATACTGGGACTTTGAAAAGATGAATAGAATAGAGGAATTACTCTTGAACTCATCACAAAGTGTATAACAAAGAGACTATACTATAATTGCAAAAGAACATAAATGCAAAAGTAGAGATAAAAACAGCATGGTAGAAGTCGACTCTAGGGAACGTTACATGGGAGGATACAGTGCGGTGAGTTTTGGAGGCTAAGCATAGGTTTTTTTTCTAGATTGGAAAGGCTTAACTAAGGAGATTTCTTGCAGGAGAAACAGCTTATGGAAAGGTCTGCATATATAAAGAAAATTATTACACTTAGGAAAAGTTAACTAGCATGTGGAACACAGGAATCAACTTAGACAGCTGGATTCCTTCCCTGTTGTGAAAGGGATTGTACACTGCTTTGAGGAAGGTAGTCTTTTTTTTTTTTTTTTAAGGATTTTATTTATTTATTTGACAGAGAGAAACACAGCCAGAGAGGGAACTCAAGCAGGGGGAGTGAGAGGGGGAGAAGCAGGCTTCCTGCTGAGCATGGAGCCCGATGTGGGACTCGATCCCGGGTCTCCGGGATCATGACCTGAGCAGAAGGCAGTCACTTAACCAACTGAGCCACCCAGGCGCCCAAGGAAGGTAGTCTTTTTTTAAGTAAGCAATGGAAAGTCATTGATTGTATTAAGCAAGAAAATAGTATGAACCCATTTGATGTTTTTATAGCCATAGGGTAAATTCTAGCCATAGGGTAAATTTAAGTAGAACAACACAACAGCTAGGAAATCAGTTAGACTAAAGCAAAATATGAGGGAAGGTCAAAAACTGTATTAAGAGAGATAGGTTGGAGTGTTGTGAAGTTGCAGAATAGATGGTATTCATGCCTGCTTTACAGATGGTATAAAATAATGGTGGTGGGCTCAGTAGTAATACCTGAAAGATATCCAAATCCTAATCTGTGGAACCTATGAATCTGTTTATTTACATGGTATAGGAGTAACCTAGCCAGTAAGTGATACATTCAGGATTTGAAATAAGAATTTCCTATCAATACTATTATTCCTTCTGGCTACCTAAGTCTCAGTTTCCTTATACTTAAAACAAATTGATAACATTACATGATTTCTTTCTTTTTTTTTTTAAGATTTTATTTATTTGACAGAGAGAAACACAGCCAGAGAGGGAACACAAGTAGTGGGAGGGAGAGAGGGAGAAGCTCAATCTCCGGACTCCGGACTCCGGGATCATGACCTGAGCTGAAGGCAGAGGCTTAATTACTGAGCCACCCAGGTGCCCCAATATTACATTATTTCTGAAGCCCACGCCAACTAAAAATATATATGATTATACAGGACTAGATTATTGTAAATGTGCAAATCAAAGATTTTGAGCAAATGAACGATTTTATACAAAATAAGTAACCTTAGGTTATTACTGTGAGTACTGCCTTTTTAAAAGGGTTAAAACATATTATCTACAACAAATTTCTGCTAGATCCCCTGAGACTCCAAAATATGCTTGCTGATTAACATATCTTCTTAAAATATGTAATTATACAAGCAGAAAAACACTGAAAGCCAGAAACCTGCTGTGACAACAGGGAATTGTGGTTTCAATCAGTTTACATTTAGAATAACAGATTGTGAAACCATGGGTGGAAAAAAAAAGTCTCATGAGGTAATTTTATCTCTAATCTATAATCCATAAAAAAGGAGTAAATTATGTGCAATCCATCACCTTTTAATTGAGCTGTGAATCTGAACTGTTTTAGAAATAATTAAATGAAATCCATTTGCACGATTATCTAAATGTATAGTTTCCTTTATGAGACAAAAATTATTGTGTTGTGGGGTAATGAACATGAACAATTCATTGTGATGTTAAATTTCAAAACTGAGTCTTAACATCATACAAAATAATTTATAACTGTATAATTGTAAAATTATTGTACTATGCTTGGAATTATTAATGTTGAGGAGGAGTCTCTGAAAAAGATTAGATCACAGTAAATAGCTACACCTTTACAGTTTTAAATATTCATAAGTTGTACAAGGACAATTCAGTGGGCACAAGAGAGATGGTTTTGATCTTTTGAACTTAGATATTCTTAGTATTATGCTAAATCCAAGACTTCTTTGAATGTGGAAGAATAGTGGGGACAATTAGCTCTTGCCAAATTAATACAACTAATTATGTTCTCATTTATCTATGTGCATAATTTATGTTCTAGCAATAATTCTTTAATGTTTAAAGAACTGAAACCCTAAAATGTGTTCATTTAAATTCAATCGATTTTTTAAAGTATAATGAAGATAGAGTTTATTATGAAGGCAAATATAAGACACAAAATACAGCCCACCTGAATAATTAACTCCTCTATAACCATCATGGAAGAGAATTCTTGATTTCACATACTAAGGTCATGAAGAACAATGTAAAATACAAGGTGCTTAGTTTAAAACCTAAACGAAAACCAGATTTTTCAAATATAATTTTCAAATACAACATTGTCTACTAACATCAAACATTATGCATGCTCTTAATAGCAGATGACATTTTCATGTCATTTACTTTATTTTTATATCATTTTTTTTTTTTAAAGATTTTATTTATTTGACAGAGAGAAACACAGCCAGAGAGGGTACACAAGCAGGGGGAGTGAGAGAGGGAGAAGCAGGCCTCCCGCCGAGCAGGGAGCCCGATGTGGGACTCGATCCTGGGTCTCCGGGATCATGACCTGAGCCGAAGGCAGTCGCGTAACCAACTGAGCCACCCAGGCGCCCTATTTTTATATCATTTCTAGAGATAATCAGTGCTGTAGGATATCTTTCTGCACCAATTTCTGTTCATAGAACTGGTTATTTGAGATATGCTGTATTGTTATGATCATAATTTTACAAGTAATAAACAACAGCTGATATGATAAAAAAAGATTTATAAACAAAGGAAGCTACACAAAGGATATACAGTTTCTATAAAAAAAGGTTTTGTAGTTTATTAGCATTTTTATCAAATCCTTTGACTGGGAAGAGTTTTAGCTTAGGATTGTCTTGAGAACTTACTTTTTATCTCACAGACATCCACGAACATGTGAAAGTCTTCAACTGGTGGAACCTAGAGAATCTTTATACCCAGTTCTATATTGATATAATGTACAATGAGACACATTTCATGTTTTTACATTTTCTGATAAAGTCTAGAACTTTCTCTAAAAGTATGCTTTAATATAAAGAAAAGCAACTGCTGCAGCAAAAGTAAATGTGGAAAGTTTATATAAATCACCTCTGAAGACGATCTTACTCTACAATCAATGACTAATGATATGCCTTATAGAATAACCAACAAAGAATATGAACAGCTCGAGAATATTCCCACCAAAAAAGAAAGTTATAATAATATATAGCTTCAGAAATTCATAATTTTTTCTCCTTTTTTAAAATTTTATTATATTAGTCACCATACAGTACAGTGTATTCCATTTCCTATAGCCTTTTCCTAGTAATGACTATCCTTGCCACATTTACTTTTACACTTATCTTCATGGCATGATTTAGCACATTTGAGGTTAAGCTTTAATAGTATGTTGAATGATTATCAAATTAATATTTCTTTTGTTCTTATTGTCAATGAAGGATGTGCTATTTTATGTGACTATTACTTTTAAAATATCAGTATTATAATAGGAGGAAATTGGAAGACTCCAAATTGTGACAAAGACTTGTTACCTTGGAATTTGTCATGCAATATGTGTTCTTTTGTGTCTAGTTTCTTTTGGTCAACAAAACATGTTTTTTGTTTGTTTGTTTATTTGTTTTACAATTCACCCATGTTGTTGCAGGTATCATACATATGCCTTTTATTTCTGTTTAATGTCACACTGTATAAATATATGAATTTAAGGCAATTTGAAATTTAGTCATTTCCAATTTTTGGTTGCTATAAATAAAGCTGTATTTTATGCAAGACTATTTGTGAACATATGTTTTAAATTCTAATATGTAAATATATAGAAATGAGTTCACAGGTAATATGGTAAATATATTTTTAACTTTATGAGAAAATGTCTAACAACTTTCTAACATTTATAACATTTTACACTCCCATTAAAAATGTATGAGTTCCAGTTACTCCACAAAGTTGTCAATATTTAGTATTGTTAATGTTCTTTTTCCTATTCTAGGAATTGGTATCATAATATATTATAATTCAGAATTTTATTATGCAGTTATTATTGAGCACATTGCCATGTGTGTTTTGGTCATTAATATATCTTCTTCCATGTATTACCATTTTAGATCTTTGGCCAATATATAATTTTGTGTGTGTTTTTATCATTGACTTAGAGGCATTTTTATATGTTAAGAATATGAGCCCTTTGTGAAATAGAAGTACTGAGTACATGTTGTCTTTTAGTAGAACATACCAGCTCTATTTTTAATGTCTTAGATAATAAGAAATTATTTGCTTAAGTAAAGTGTATCATTTTTTCTCTTATGTTGTAGGTTTTGTTATTGTGCAAAAAATATAAAAAATATATCTTTGCTTATTCCAAGATCATAAATTTGTACTCCAGTATTTACATTAGGTTAATGGCTCTAATTGGATTTAGATCCATGATCTACCTTGAACTATTTTTAATTTTTTAGTATTGAGATAGGACTTAAAAGATTATCCACATGTACATACCTGGTTGGTCCAACACCATTTGTTGAGTAGGTTTTCCCCTCCCCACCATATTGCCTTAGTGCAGATGATGGAAATCAATACATGATATACAAATGGGTCTACTTCTGATTTTTTGTTCTGTTCCATTGAACAATTTGTCTTCATTTATGTAAATAAAACACTGTCTCAATTGCTCTATCTTCATAGTAATATGTAAACTAAATTTAAATCTGCCAACTTTGCTTTTGTTTCTTAAGCTTGTTTTGGTCATTATAAAGTTTCTGCATTTCTTTTAAAAATTTTTTTAATTAATTAATTTTTTTTTTTTATTTGATGGAGAGAGAGATCACAAGTAGGCAGAGAGGCAGGCAGAGAGAGAGGAGGAAGCAGGCTCCCTGCTGAGCAGAGAGCCTAAAGTGGGCCTCCATCCCAGGACCCTGGGATCATGACCTGAGCCGAAGGCAGAGGTTTTAACCCACTGAGCCACCCAGGCGCCCATTTTCTGCATTTCTATGTAAAATTTAGAATCAGCTTGTTAACTTTGACCAGAAAAAAAAAAAAAAAACAACACTGGAATATTTTTTATAGATTTTGTCAAAACTACAAATCATTTTGAGGATAGATACCTTAATGATATTTATACTTGGAATCATGAACACAATATACTTCTATATTTATTAATATAGTTTAAAATATTTCTCATTCATGACATTTTTTCGGTTTGGTGTTGGAGTTTTGCATTTCTTTTACTGATTTTCCCTCCAAATTGTGATGCTTTTGTAAATAATATTTTAAAATTTTAATTGTCCAAATGTTTATTTGCTTCTTGAATATAGTAATACAATTAATTTTTAAATCATAACTTTATATTCCTAGGCTTTGCTGAACTCATTTGTTAGTTTCAGATTTTTTTAATAAATATATGGGGTTTTAAACAGATACACAAGCATACATCATGCATACAGATGAATATATATACAAACATGTAATTAAAATACATTTTTAAAAGTTTTCCTATTCCTTTCTCATCTTTTTATTTTTTATGTATTTGTCTTTTACTATACTAGATAAGACTTCTCATGACGTACTAAATAGATATGATAAGAATAGGCACACATGGTTGTCTCTAATAAGAAGGGCAAAGCATTTAATATGTTCAAATTAAATATGATGATAGTTGTAAATTTTGTTGAAGCTTTTTATCATATTGAGGAAGCCTGATAAAAATATTCACATATGTATATATATACACAATATATCTTCCTATGTGTATATAAGATATATATTCTTTGTGTACATTTTCTTAAATATAACATATAGTCTTCTATATGGTTGTATTCCTACATATATTTGCTGAGGATATATATATGTATATATGTGTATGTATGTATTTATTCTTAACAAACTTCTTCATTGTATATTCTTATAGTAAAAATATCTGAATGTCCAATCCTGTGAAGACTGTTGGTCATTTTCTATTCAAATATTTTTTCAGGTTCATTACTATTTAATCTCTCTTCACTCTCTGTGACCCTAAATACAAGCATATTAAACATGTGGTATTGTGCCCTAGATCTCAGACCCACCTTTTTTTTTAATGGGTGGGTGCTTTAGTTTGGTTAATCTCTAATGACTCATTTTTAAGTTCATTTTCCTGTTTTTTTTATTCCTGTTTTTAATTCCTGTCACAGCCAGTCTCCTATTGAGCCCAGCAACTGAATTTGTCCTTTTGTATTTTATTCCTTTTTATAGTTTTGATTTTGCTCTGAAGATGTCCCATTTTTTTAGACATGTTACACAAATTTTTCACTAGGCTATTTCATGTATTTATATTATTTTTGTAAAAGTCCTTTTCTGCCTATTCCAATTTCTGTATGATGGCCTCTATTACTATTTAATCTCTTGATTGTGGTCTCATTTTTCTTCTTCTCCACATATTTTGTGCTTGTAAAAGAATCGTAGGGACTGAAGTAGAAAATATTTACATTTTCAGTGCTTTCTCTCTCAGATTGGACGGACGGAAAAATAAGTCAATTTAAATTATAGTTGAGTTACTTCTGTGTTTCTTGCCTTTTGTATTTATTTTGATTCAGTTACTCACTGGCTTCAAATGTTTTGAGATGGAATCAAAACTTTGTTTTAGGCAAAGCTTGGAATCTGAGAACTGGCAATGATCTCTCTCTTTACAACCTAGTCACCACCTTTTGGAGCAACTCAGCAGTTTCCCTTATGTACGGGCAGGGAGGCTCCCTCAATCTTCTTTCCTTTCCACAGCCTTTATTGGGTGAATTCAGGTGCTGAGGATTTCATGTATTTAGGGGGATTTCTCTCAGCTATGTCAGTCTCTGTACCACCTTCTCCTGACCTTTGCTCTGAGCTCAGCAAAGTTCCTGAGTTCATTTGGAGGATCTCTCCCATCTGTCTTTTTCTAAGCAGTCACTTTCAGACAGCTTCCAGGCACTTAGAAAAGGCCACTGCATTTCAGGTAAATAATTTCAGTTTTCCCAGACTTTGATGAGCAAGCACTGTGTCTTCATTAAGGACTCTCGGGTACCTTGAGACGCTTCTGTGAGTTCTTCTGACCTGCCTTCGTCTCCTAAGGCTCAACCTGGGATACCTCAGCTCATTTCTTTCAGTATTCCGAAGCTGCCCAAAGACTGTGACCACTTGCTGAGCTTCAGTTTGCAAAGACTCATGTTCTTTTTTTTTTTTTTTCTTTTTTAAGATTTTATTTATTTGACAGAGAGAAACACAGCCAGAGAGGGAATACAAGCAGGGGGAGTAAGAGAGGGAGAAGCAGGCTTCCCGCCGAGCAGGGAGCCCAATGTGGGGCTCGATCCCGGGTCTCCGGGATCATGACCTGAGCCGACGGTCAACTGACTTAATCAACTGAGCCAGGCGTCCCAAGACTCATGTTCTTGAGGGTTTTTCTCAGCCCTGCTTCCTTGCTTCTGCTTATGATATACTTCTGTTCTCCACTCAGCGGAGATCCTTCAGGACAGAAGTGGCAAGTGAATTCCCGTGATGGGCATTTTTAAAATTTCTGATCTGCCCAGCCATTGGATGTGGCCATTGGAAGTGAAAAGTCACACTTGTTACTCTACCCTGATCTATACAGTTGACAGCACAGGGGTTAGGCTGCCAACCCCTGCACCATCGGAAATCTGTGCATAACTTTTGACTCCCCCAAAACTTAACTACTAATAGCTTACTGTTGACTGGAAACATCCATAACACGAACAGTTGATTAACATATATTTTGTATGTTACATGTATTATAGTCTATGCTCTTAAAGTAAACTACAGGATAGAAAATGTTAAGAAAATCATGTGAAAATACATTTTTTTCTATAACTTCTATAACTTTTTCTATAACTTCTATAACTTCACTCTACTGAAAAAATCCGCATAGAAGCGGACATGTGCAGTTCAAAGTCGTCTTGTCTGAGGGTCAGTTGTATACTGTTGGTTTCTCTTTGCACCATGCTCATGATTGTTAGCAGCCATGGACTTCTTTCCTGGAATTTATTTCGTACTTCTTCTTGTATGCTCAGCTCTGAAATTTTCTTAAGTAGGTAGCTTGTCTTCATTGTTAGTTTGGCAGTGATGATGACTTGTAAATTTCTATAGTCTAGTCAAAATAGGAAGCTGAATGCTACACGTTTTACCCTCTGCAATTTCGGCTTTATGGACTTAGTACTTGAAAGAAGTGAGTATTGTTATTTTATGGGTTCATCTACTATTAAACTAGATTTTTCCAAAAAAATTATTCCCACATTTATGATGCCTAATGAAATTATATATGCTGATCCTGGCATATAGCAAATGAGAACAATCTTGAATAAATTTGTGATTAGGGAAATATGAAGTTAACAATTTATTTTATTTGAAATGTAATTAGTAATATTTTGCTGGCCTTTTCTCCATTTTAAATTCAGTGGCTCTTAACTTAATAAAATAAAATAAAACGTGGGCTTTATATCCATCATTGGGCCTTTTCCATTATATAGTCTATCAATGAAACACTACTCCTGTTCTGCCTACATGTATGACTTTCTCTACTCCTCCTTTTAAAACACCAGTTAATGATAATATCCTACTGTAGGATATCATTATAATTATTAAAGGAAAAGAATCTCCCAAATATATATTACTGAGATAACTGGAGAGCCTTTTTAATATGGTGAAGAAGTAGTGTATTTTCAGATCAGTAGACCAGTAAAATTGTGCCCTCGTTCCACTTCCAGTCCTTGCATTTTTTTATAAGACAAAGCTCAAGCTTTATTAAAAATATACACCTAAAACCCATTACAAGTCATTAGACTTTGCCCTCACACTGGTTTTGCTGATATAATTACGATCTTACCTTTATGATCTCACTCCATTAGATAGGCAAATATTGTTTTAATATTTTCCAGTAATATTAATGTAATAAATATTCTTGCCATGATTAATGGGGGCCATCGATTTTACATTCACACTTAAAATGATTTTCTTATTTAAACGATGATTGCCACTTTCAATGAATGCCTTTGCTTATTAAAGGATAACATCGGAATTTTGAAATTAACCAAAGCAAACTATATTATGAGAAAATGAGACTAATCATATACATTTATTTCCTCAAAACAGTGTCTTTCATCTAAGTTGTATAGAAACCTCATGATGCTTTAGGAATTGTCCAAATCAGTTAAACTTTTGGTCTTAGGATCACGTTCACTTTTTCTTTTTTTTAATG
>PITA01031261.1:0-15466 GCA_004023965.1 Spilogale gracilis
AGTTGGGTATTCATCCTTTCTGACGGAGGCATAGTATTCCATTGTATATATGTACCACATCTTCTTTATCCATTCATCTGTTGATGGGCACCTTGGCTCTTTCCACAGTTTGGCGATTGTGGCCATTGCTGCGATAAACATTGGGGTGCATATGGCCCTTCTTTTCACTACATCCGTATCTTTGGGGTAAATGCCCAGTGACACTACATCATTCTTAAAGGATCTATATACCAAGAAGATCTAACAATTGTAAATATTTTTGTCCCCAGCATGAGAGCAGCCAACTACATAAGCCAACTGTTAAGCAAAATAGAGTCATGAATACATTAATTGTAGGAGATCTTAACACACCACTCTCAGCAATGGACAGATCATCTAAACACAAAATCAACAAAGAAACAAGAGCTTTAAATGGCACATTGGGCCAGATGGATCTCATAGATATATTCAGAACATTCCACCTTAAAACAACAGAATACGCATTATAAAAAACTTAATAAAGCCAATCAAACTCTACTTTGTCAGCTTTGTTTATTTATTGCTTGATTTTTAATAAGGAGGTATGTTTTAAGAAACAGTGTTTTTTCTGATAACAGTCTTACTCAGGCTCATCACAGCATGACATCTAAGCCACTGTAGGTATGTTCAACTCCCACCCACCTAAGGCAAACTCACCATCTGCCTCTTTTCTCTTCTTCCTGTTTCTTTTCCTTCCTGTTTTGTGTGTCCCCATATTCCAAAGCCCTGCCCAGGCCCCTTCCTCTGTGACCCCATCTTGTCCTTGCTCCTTCTGTTCCTCTTCTTAGAACCCATGCAGTCATGGTCAATGTTTATAATGACAACAAGTCTTTCCTCATGACACAGAGCACCCCACCCATATTATCTCACTGCATCTTCAACACCACCTTAATTTTGTGACTCTCACTCTACTGATCAAGAAATCTGAACTTTATGAATTGAGAAGCATGTTGGAGTTCCCACATCCAGAAACTGGAAGAGGTAACACTAAATCTCTCACTTTATGCTGAAATACTCATATTTCATGTTTATTTATCCCGGCATTCCCACCAGACTGAGCTCCTTGAATTCAGCGAGCATGGGAATGGAACACAGCAGAACTTCTTTTCACTACATCTGTATCTTTGGTGTAAATACCCAAATTTCAGTTCCTGGAACATAAAAACTACTTATCATGGCTAGATGGCTATCTAACAGAGAAGTCCTTTGGATGGAACACTACGTTCTGATAGAAGATTTCTTCCCATGACACTCCCAGTGTGTACTATTGAAGAAGCCTCAGTGGGCACAGGCTGACACTGAGGACACTACAAAAACCTTCATGATAAAGCACAGAGACCACAAGATCCCCCAGCCCCAAGCCAGACTTTAAGTAAGTTATCCCTTTTCCTCTCTATTTCTATCTGAACTCTAAAGTCCCACGGAGGTTTATCTGATTTAACTCTTAAATGATATGAGTTTTTTCCGGATTTCTATTAGTCATATATTCATTTGAAAATATTTATTGAGCTGCTACTATGTGTATGTTCACTGTACTAGGTACTGCACCATAATGAACAAAAAGAAATACAGTCCTTGTCTTCAAGGAATAGAGCCAAGTAATCAAAGAATCCCACAAATTCATTTGGTAAGTATTGTGATCAAGAGGCATGAGATGCTCTGAGAGCACACACTAGAGGGAACTTACCTGTCTGGGAGACAAGGAAAAGCTTTCTTTCAGGGAGTGATAATTGAGCAGAAATCTGAACAAGAGTAAAATTTATCTGAAAATAGAGACGGGGTGCAGAATGAAGAGCAAAAGTATATATAAAAGCCTGGAATGATGGCCACATACACGGGCAAAGAGAAGACAAGGAAGGAGGTATGAGTGGAGAAGAGTCAGACTAGGACTGACCTTATGGACATATTAAGGATTTAAGGTCTTCTCTTAATATCAGTTGGAAAACCCTGAAGTTCTTCAAGCAGAAGGTAACATTATTTAATTTATGTTTTAGAAAGTTTACAACATGAGAGTCACATTGGAATTATGCACAATGTAGACCAGTAGGCCAGAAAGATGTTGTGGGACAGGGTGATGCTGGTGAGGTGCAAACAAGTGCACCAATGTGAAATAGTCAAACGACAGAATTGTAATGATTAACAACAGGAAAGAGTGGGGAAAAGACAAGTCAAGGAAGAGACTTTGGTTTTTTGTTTGAAGATTGGTAGATGGGGCCACTATTCATGCAGATGGGAGTATTGAAAGACGATAAGCTCCTAAGGGGGAAATACTGAGTTCAGATTTCAATAGGCCAAGTTTGAGAAGCCCTTAATACAACCACATGGAGATGTCAGGAAGGTGGTTAGGCATATGGGTCTGAGATTCACAAGACTGGCTTCAGTTCTTTAAACAAGAGTTTGTAAATCACTAGACCATAGAAAATAAAGTCATTGGCAAAGACAAAGCTTATAAGAAGAGATTAAAGAATAAGGGGGATTCCTCAATATCTAGTGAGCCAAGACAAACTTGTAAAAAGACAGACATATGTTCGGGTGATAGGAATAAAATCAGGATAAGGAAGGGAGCATTTTAAGGATGGTTTCATAATGTGGAGGTCATTAGGGCCTTAACCTGAACTTTGCAGTGCAGTGATACCAAGAACAATAGAAATGGAATCTGTTGTCATTAGTGATTTTCATGGATGTGAATGCTAGAAACCCCATGTTGCAGTCCCTGCCAAACACTAATAACCTTGGTCCTGGTATTTGAGTCCAAGCCAAACTGAAAGCTGGTTTCATCCAACCTATTTCTAACATTCCAATCCAACAGAAGAGAAAGAGACAGAAGAATTTGATTTTGCTGATAATCTTTGAACTAAAGGTCAAGACATGAAAGGGAGTAATTATATGCAGCTGAAATCAAATCTCTCAACCAAAGGTGCTGAATTCCCAGGATGGATGCAATGTGCACACCTAATAAAGAGTCCATCTGTTACAAGATGCATTGTGGCAAAGCTCTGGGAGCATCACAGCATCCTATGACAAGATCACTTTGTCCCTTCAAGCATGTTATAAAGACTTGGGAAAAGCTTCATTTTGCACCTGACATTAAAGCACCATTAAAGGATTGTGAATACAATCTCCAAAGCCAGGCAATTCTGAGGATGGCAGGAGTCATGAACTCATCTTATTACTTTTAAAAGGGCAGGAAACATTAAAAAAAAAGAAGAAAAAGAAGAAGAAGAACAAAGTTCTGTTTAAAGAACAGAAAAGCCTAAGAATAAAGGAGTAAAAATGTAAGTGCATGTGGAATCAGAGCTTAAAATGGCGCATAGTGTGCCTGGTGTCCTGTGAAGGAGGACTGTCTGTGCTCAAATATGCTGTCACATGGATGTGAGACTTGAGTCCTCCTTCCAAAATTGTGGGTGCTGGCAATTACCACATACTGAGGTGTGCAGGGGGCTCTCTGTCAGCCATGCTCCCTTCCTAGTGTGTTTAAAAAGCTCCATAGTTCACACGCAATTCACACAACAATTAGGCTTAAGAGTGCCTCTCCCCTTTAGATACCTGGTGAATTCATCACCCATCAGGAAGAACAGAGATACCATGGAGGTGGTGGGATGGAGACAAGTTTTGTTGCTGCTTATCATGAAGAATGACACAATGGCTGCTGTTTACTGTTATTATTGCTGTGGGCCAGAGGCCATGAAAACTACTTTATGTAAGTTTTCTCTCCAGTCCTCACATGAAGCCCTGAAAATTAGGCACTATTCACCTCCATGTTACAGATAAGAAAACAGAGTCCAGGAAAGAGAAACTGATTTTCTATGTCAGGCTCTAAAGTCCATCCTCCTTGGACTGGTTGTAGATATACTGTGTAAAATCAGGAGGAGGTATTAGAAAGTAAACCCAATGGAGGAGATAGCCATTACCATCTCTTAATTGAGCATCTATGGTCCATTTTAGGATATTGCCTCTCCCCTACTGGGATGAAATCTAGACACCTGCCATCCACCATAGAAACTGAAGGAGTCCCCAGAAGCTAATTCTGCGAGATCTCTCCTCTGCTCCCCACAGATAAGGTTTGGCTCATGACCTAAGCTTGGCCAACCAGGATTTCTCCCCTGGATGTTGACTCCTGAGCTGAGGAGCAAGGACAGAGTCAATCATAGAGTTTATTCAGTCCAGCAAAAGAACTCAAGAGAAACTGCTGAGTACTTCCTTTCTGTTCCAAACTGTATTCCTTAACCACTCCTTATTTGACAAATTCTCTACTCCTTACAACCAGTTTCTGTTGCTTATAGTCAAAATACCTTAACTAAAAAAACAGCATATAAAAGAGTTCTAATATTTTACAAAACAAGAAGGAGAAAAATTGGCAAATCATTTCAAAGAGCATATTAAAGAAGCATGGGGGCATATGGGCCTTTGGTGGCAAGTGCATGCTATAACCAATAAATATGGCAGAAGTGATACTGGGTCAGTTCTGGATACTGCCCTTAAGTGGCCTGGAATTTTCCATTTTTTGCCTTTTGGAACACTTACGTGACACTCCCTCTTGGAATCAAGCCACCATGCTATGAAAAGATAGTTCACATGGAGAGGTCATGAGAAGTAGTCCAGTCAATAGTCCCATTGGAGCTCTCAGCTGCCAACCAGCACCAACTGTCAGCCATAGAAAGTACCATCTTGGATGTCTAGCCTAGTTAAACTTTTAGATGCCCACAGCCCCAGTCTCCATCTGACCATAACCATACGAGAGACCCTAAGTGAGATTCATCTTGTCAACATGCAGAAGTGTGAACAATAATAACAAATTGTTTCAAGCCACTAAGTTTTGAGTTGGTTTGTTATGCATCAATAAATAACCAGAACAGAATGCTTAGAATTAGGGTTGCTGGATGGAAGGAAAGGTGTTCTTATGATTTTGATAGATATTGTCAAAGCTCCTTCCTGAAGGCTGTACCAGTTAACATACCCACCAAGGGTAGATGATAATAAAGATGGCATTCTGTAGCCAAGCTCCTTATATTTTTCATTACTATAAGAAATCAAGAGCACTCATGTATCTCCTACTAGCACTCATTATTTCAAAATTCTTGTCAAGAAAAATGAATGGAAGAAAAGATATTTGAAAAGAAGGGCAGGCTGTTCCAAATTCCTTTTAACACCTTGCAATATATTTTTGGACCATCACTCAATTTACCTTGGGTCCTGACAGTAAATCATGCTGTCATTTGTGAGTAGGGTAACTACACAGTGGCATTTAATTAAATTTTTATTTGATATGGCAAATGCTTACTGAAGCACTACTCAGTGAGAAGCACTGAGGAACCATAGAGATGGCTGATATAGGAATGGAGCAGAGTCTACAGTGCCTCACATAAATAAATCAGACCTGCTTCCTCTTTTCTGCAAAATTACAAGCCCAACATTGATACTGCACCTTGGTCGTAAAGCTGGGTTATTCTTAAATGTGGGTTTCTTTATTTACCAGACTTTGTCTATTCAAGGAGGCTGCCTCCATTCTTGTTAGCTTCAATTCCTACTGCTTTATAATATGACTACAGGAAATAGGGTTTTTCCTCTTCCTTCTTTACATCTCAATACATGTCCAAGATGGTTCCCTTATCATTGTGTGTGTGTGTGTATGGGTGTGTGTGTGTGTGTGTGTGTGTGTGTGTGTGTGAGAGAGAGAGAGAGAGAGAGAGAGAGAGAGAGAGAGAGAGAGAGATATTTCCAGATGCTGAGATTCCTGGATCTCTAAAAGGACATTGGAAATTGAAGTAGTTGAGTAGTTGAGACAAGGAAGAGGGTGAAGTCAGTGGTGTGAATGAAGAGAAGAGAGCTGGTCCCCATATCAGAGACCAAATAATTTATCACCCCAGGCTAATGAAAGGGACACTGATGGAGAGAAGTCTGCCTTACACATAATAATTAAAGAATGTTATAGGACCAGCATTATGACAAAGATTCTCTCCTTGACCAAATTTTAGATAGGCTCCTCTGAGCCCTCTTTTCCATAAGAATGCCACTGTGACTGCTGTTCCATCTTTGGCCTGCTCAGACCTGTCTAAACAAAGAATCCTGCTCAGTCATCTCTGACCTTTGATTTCCAATCAGTCTGTCATCCTTTACCTTTGATGCCTGCTTTTACCAAGAATCCTCAGAGGTCAGGTTAGCAAGAACCCCCATCCCTTGATGTCTCCTCTTATTAATTTTCTATCCAATGACCTCCTCACCCTGATTCTTGGCTATAAATTCCCACTTGTCCTTGCAGTGTTTGGAGTTGAGCCCAATATCTTGCCCCTATTACAATAGTCTTATTGCAATAGTCTTGCAAAAGTCTTCCTTACCATTTTAATAAGTGTTAGAATAATTTTTTTCTTTATACATCAAGAGTGTGGAAGGTACTATGTCCCCTGTGTACCTGGTGAAATTTCATTTATCCTTAAGTTCAATGTCACATTGTTTTTCATTTTTCCTAAGGACCCCACAACTTTGCAACAGGATGAAATGTTTCTGTGATTTTAACATGTGTCACATGGCATTATGGTTGATTTTTTTTTTTTTTTACATATCTGTCTCCTCTGCTGTGAGCACATAGAGGGAAAACTGTGTCTCTGTGTCATTGTGTCAGAGGCCTGGCACAGAGAGGAAGATAACTTCAAAACTGTTAACTGAATAACTTCACTGTAGAGTCAAGCCCTTAAGCTTTACTATGGGCTGAATGTTTGCATCCTCATAAATTTATATATTGAAACCTAATCCCCAGAGCAATGGCATTTGCAGATGGGATTATTGGGAGACAATTGGGTCATGAGGATAGAGCCCTCATGGATGAGATTAATGCCATGATAAAAAGAGACACAAGAAAAAATGACCACTCTCTGTTGTGAGGACACAGCCAGAAGGCAACCATCTTGCAAAACAGAAAGAGAGTTTTCACCAGTAACCAAATTAGCTAGCACCTTGATCATGGATTTTCCAGTCTTCAGAACTTTAAGGAATGAATTTCTGTGTAAATTCATGTAGTGTATGGTCTTTCTATTATAGTAGCCTGAACTAATACAGGCTCAAAGCACAAGGAGTCTTTTTTTGGACTGGGGAAGGCACAAGAGGTGTTCAAGCAGGATGGGAAATGCTCAGTTAAGCAGCAAGCAGTTAGGAGGACACCATTGAATCAGAGGCAGCATAATCAAATGGGGGACAGTGAGATAGTTACCATGTGGGAAGAAATAGCATAACTGGGTATATAGAAATGGCAACCCACTCAAGAATTGAGAAGTTCATTGTATATAAATTATACTGCAATTGAAAAGTGTACTTTTTATAAATTTATCTCCTAATACATGAGTTGAAAGAACATGACTGGTTGTTAAGATGGAGAGCAATAAGGACCTGGAATGCTGGAAAGATCACAGACAAAAGACATCTTTTCTCTCCATATCTAACTTCCTTTGGATCAGCTTTATTTATTCCACCTTCACATGGTCAAGTGTGGTCATCCCCAACTCACTCCCACAGTCACCTCTCCAAGTCCATAAAACCTTCCCGTCTAGCTATATAACTAACTAGAGCCTCTGTGAGAGTCCCCAGACTCTCTTGCGGTCCAGTCAGGTGTGGTGTGGGAAGGGGACATCTTGCAGGGGTCTGTTCCCATGGTGGTGGAAGGGTAATTTTTGGAAAAGAAAGCCTAGACAAGACAGGAATTCCACAGGTATGTCAACTATGGGCACAGTAAGAGGATTGACTAGATCAGAACAGAGGCTTTGTGTTGAAAAGAATTGGGGATGGGGTTGGATCATAGAAGCTGACCATCAAAAGGCTGAGAGGGTTATGTACAGTATCTTTCAGGCAATGACAAGCCTGTGCTATAGAAATACTTAAATATTGGGTTCTAGGTTCTATGGGGTGGAGAGGGGCATGCATACTAGAATGCCGTCTCAAGGAAGAGGACCAGAGAGAGCCTAAGCAATCTAGGGCTCAGTTGCAGAACCCTATTCTATGCAAAGAAGAGTTGTTTTGAGCAGTTTAATGACCTGCCTCCTCTCATTATAGAGGCTGCCCTTCTTTGCCAGCCAAAGAAGTAGAGACGTCCACATCTCCTGACTACAATGGCAGGTGCACATTGAGATTTTGGGCCTCCAGATGGGGCTGTGCCAACTGGCCCTAATTGTCATTTTGAGCAGAACAGTCCTGTCTCATCATGCTGGGAGGTGGAGTGAGTGCCCCAGCTGCCTTTCTTGGGAGTGGAATATTAAAGCAACACCCAAGGGAGGGCATGAATGTGGTACAGGGAGCTGGTTTAGCAGCCACACCAATCTCAGAGTACCTTTGTACAGCTTACAACTCTTCTAGTTACAATTACTGATCCTCCCCAGAGCCAGCATTGGCCAAAAGGAGAAATAACAAGAATATGGCACAAGAAGTGTCTTATAGAACCCACTAGGTCTTACAGACAGCATGGACTTAGCGACTAGAACCCTGTAGAGAGCTCAGGGTGGTCTAGTGCTACTTTTTTTGGCATGACGACTTCATTATTTTTCACCCAACAGAATAGCCAACTCCTCTTCCCTGTCCACAAGGCAGAACAAGCAGTCACCAACAGCTCCTGAATTCGCACAACTAATTTTCAACAGAGCAATCAACTGAACTTGCCATGTCTTAGTTTCAGTCTGTTTATTGGGGAGAACCCGACTGGCCATCTAACATTGGCCACCATGGATGAACCACCAGCTGTGGCCTAAGGTAAGTGGCCATGCTATGTGTGCATGACTCCTCCCATTGGAAAAAAGAAGCTGTGGGTTGTGTGGAGAGGAAACAGTTACCAGAGCAAGGGTACTTACACGGAAAACTAGGAGACATCCCCAAGGCTGTCCACTGTAGCCTCACTGTGTAGGTCCTAGAATACAAAATCCCATTTTTAATGTCACCCAATGATTATTCTGTTTCCCAAGCTTCAGTCAACTCACAAACCATCTTGACAATTCTTGTCATGTCTAGTACAACCTTTCTTGTTATCTACATAATTTTTTAAGATCAACTCACCTGTTTTATTAACTTCTAAGTAAATTTTGGCCTTGGCCTAAGTAATGATAGTCATAAAACTGGGTTTGGTGTGTTTTTAAATACGTTTTAAAATATGTTTTGTCTTACCGGACAGAAGATGGCGGAAGGCCAGGTGACCGCATTTCGGGGAGTCCCCTGAAGTGAGCTCAATTCCTGCAAAAAAATACTACAGGAACACTGTGAGCACCCATGAAATCAGCCTGAAATGTGATATTTTGCGCTTCTGGATCGCCACAGGGGACAAGGACCATCGGCAAAGAGGTAGAAACAAGTGAGAGGGATTGGAGGCTTACCCCCAGAGAAAAGGGGCGTGGGGGAGGAAGCCCGCAGAGCCGAACCATTGGAAGCAAATACCCCAGCATGAAGCAAATACCCCTCCCCATGCTCTGTGTTTGGGGAACAACAGCAGATCACGGTCTCATTCCAGGCGAGACAGAGCCAGGACGCAGCAGAGCCTGCGGCGCGGAGTCTGTTTTTCCGCTGCTGCAGTGGGGAGACAGGGATCCACAGGGAGAGGGAGTGCCCTGCAGCACGAGGGAACTCGGAGAGGCCGGAGGTGTGGAGTCTATCTTTCCGCCTCTGAAGCCGGAGGAGCAGGGATCTGCAGAGAGAAAGAGTGCCTCGTGTGGTGTGAAGGAACTCGGCGAAACCAGTGGCCTGGAGTTTATTTTTCCGCTGTTTTCCTTTTTTTTTTTTTCTTTCCCCTTTACCTCTACTGCTTTTCTCCCCCGCTTCTCTCCACCCTGTGCGCCAGGCATGGACCCCCCAGGGAAGGCGATTTTGCAGACTTACAGGGGATGTGCAGGGCCGCGGGACCTCAATCCCTCCTGTCTGGAGCCACACAGCCTCCTGGGGCATAGACAAGGTCACACGACCCAAAATCAGTTGCGGTTTTGAGGTGTGGGAGTGAAACAACAAGCAGGGGCTTTGGACAGAAATCAGTCCAGCATCTGCGCCTGCTGGGCTGTGACAGGCTGCCGAGGGGGAGGCGGTGCAGGGCCTCTCTCTGTGTAGGGGCTCTCTGTGGGAAGGAGGTCTGGGCGCAGACATCTTGCTCCAACCTGACTTCCTCAGCAGCTGAAAAAGGCCGTAAAAGAACCTCCCCCCCAGAACTGTACCTTGACAACTTGGTTACCATGGACCCAGTCTCTAGCAAGGGGGCAGAGAGATGCAACCCAGGTAGAAGCCACTGAAAACAGCGCAGTAGGCCCCACCCCCAGAAGGCAAGCCAAAAGCACAGGAGGACAACATTCAAACTGGAAAAACTTCAACATCAGGGGGGAAGGCAATTTCTTAAACTCCTGGTACTGCCCCCAAAGCTGTACACTTTATTGCTACAGTTTTACACCTTATTTGCTTTTTTAACTTTTTTCTATTTTTACTTTTAAAGTTTCCATTTTAAACTTAAAAATGCATTCTCACGGTTTTTGTTCTTTTAATTTTTAACCCACTTTTTATCACAACGTGATACTCAATACAACACTCCACAATAATTTTTTACCTTGAAATTTTTTCAAACACATTCCTGTATTTTCTGTTGTTGTTGTTGCCGCCTCTCATTTCCTTGTTTGTTTTATCTGTTTTTTCCTTTCTTCTCTCTTCTTTCCTTTATTTATTCTTTTACATATACATATAGTTATAAGCTTCAAGGTAATCCTACATCCCTATACAATACTACCCCGATATACAACCAGTTCTAATCTCCCTGTATCTTTAGAAAGTGGACTCCTCCAACAATAATAACAAGAAACTTGCAAGGATCTGAAACACTTTCCTTGTCCACAAGGAGTGTCTGCCCTCACCTTCCCACTCTAGTCTGTCATGGTTTCTCTATAATTGTTTTTGCTTTTGTATCATATAAATACTGGTCTTGGGGGTCATCCAAGTTGGGCTTCACTTTTTGATCTCTTCATTTACCCTTGATAGCCCTTTTCTTTACACTGTAGAGGTTTTGCACCATATAAATCCTACCACCGGGCCCCACTCTGGCAGGGGTTTCTTTTCTTGCTTCCTTTCTTCTGTTTTCTGTTTTCTTTCTTCTTCCATTTCGGTGGTGAACTCTGATTGCTCCAAAAACTTCCAGCGACCAAATCACCTGGATAGTAGCTGATATATTTAGCTATACACCCCCTCAAACACTCCTTGCCACAATGACTCAGAGGAGGAACATCCAACAGAAGAAAAACCCTGAGACTGCAACCCCGGTCACAGAATTAGTGGAAATGAACATAAACAATATGACAGAAATGGAATTCAGGGCAGCAATTGTCCAAGCAATGGTTAATTTGGAAAAGAATATTAGTCTCAAAATGGAAGCCATAATAACAGAAGTGAAAGCTGAAGTTAGAAGGCTATTAATGAGATGCAATCTAATTTAAAAATGCTAACAGCTAGAGTAAGTGAAGCTGAAGATTGTATCAGTGATTTAGAAGACAGATGGATTAAGAAGAAGGAGCAAGAGAAGTTTTGGAGCAAACAGCTAAAATCCCATGAAAACAGAATAAGGGAAATAAATGATGCCATGAAATGCTCCAATATCAGAATTATTGGAATTCCCAAAGGAGTTGAGAGAAAGAGAAGCCTAGAAGATGTTGTTGAACAAACCATGGATAAAAACTTCCCGAATATGGGGAATAAAACAAATGTTCATGTCCTAGAGGCAGAGAGGATACCCCCCAAGATGAATGAGTCCAGAAAAACCTCCAGGCACATAATTGTGAAATTCGTGAATCATAAAACCAAAGAATATGTCTTAAGGGCATATGGGGAAAGCGATCCCTTACCTATAGAGAGAGGACCATTAGAATAATGTCAGAACTTTCCACAGAAACCTGGCAAGCCAGAAAAGGCTGGCAAAATATATTCAGGAAATTACATGACAAAAATATGCAACCAAGGATAATGTATCCAGCAAGGTTGACTTTCAGAATGGAAGGAGAAATAAAGAGCTTCCAAGACCACCAAAGTCTAAAAGATTATGCAACCACCAAGCCAGCACTACAAGAAATACTAAGAGGGATTCTATAAAAGAGAAATGAACTTCCATTTTTTTGGAAACTCCAAAAACTCCTCCAAGTTTTTGCAGCAATCAGAGTTCACCACCGAAAAGAGAGTGACACAGAACAGAAATTTACAGAGGTAATCTATAGAAACATGAACTTCACAGGCAACATGATATCAATACAAACGTATCTATCAATAATCACTCTCAATGTGAATGGACTAAATGCTCCAATAAAAAGGCACAGGGTTGCACTGGATAAAACGAAAGGACCCATCCATATGCTGTTTACAAAAGACTCATCTTGAATTTAAAGAAATATCCAGATTGAAAGTGAGGGGATAGAGGACCATCTTTCATGCCAATGGACAACAAAAGAAAGCCGGGGTAGTGATTCTCATATCAGACAAATTGGATTTTAATCTAAAGACTGTACTCAGAGACATAGAAGGACACTACATCATTCTTAAAGGGTCTATACACCAAGAAGATCTAACAATTACAAATATTTTTGTCCCCAGCATGAGAGCAGCCAACTACATAAGCCAACTGTTAAGCAAAATAGAGTCATGAATACATTAATTGTAGGAGATCTTAACACGCCACTCTCAGCAATGGACAGATCATCTAAACAGAAAATCAACAAAGAAACAAGAGCCTTGAATGACACATTGGGCCAGATGGATCTCATATATATATTCAGAACATTCCAACCTAAAACAGCAGAATACTCATTCTTCTCAAGTGCACATGGAATTTTCTCCAGAATAGACCACGCACTAGGTCACAAATCAGGGCTCAACTGATACCAGAATATTGAAATTGTTCCCTGCATATTCTCTAACCACAATGCTGTGAAACTGGAACTCAACCACCATAAAGTTCAGAAGAAAATCAAACATTTGGAAGCTAAAGACAATCCTGCTCAAGAATCTATGGATCAACCAGAAAATCAAAGAAAGACTGAAACACTTTATGGAAACCAATGAGAATGAAGATACATCGATCCAGAACCTATGGGATACAGCAAAGGCAGTCCTACAGGGGAAATTCATAGCCATCCAAGCCTCACTCAAAAAAACTGAAAAATCCTGAAGACACCAACTCTCATTACACCTTAAAGAACTGGAAAATCAACAAAAAGTTTAACCAACCCCACACAAAAGATAGGAAATAATTAGGATTAGAGCACAGATGAATGAATCAGAAACTAGAGATACAGTAGAACACATCAATGAAACTAGAAGCTGGTTCTTTGAAAGAATCAATAAGATCGATAAACCATTGGCCAAACACATCCAAAAGAAAGGGGAGAAGACCCAAATTAATAAAGTATGAATGAAAGGGGAGAGATCATGACTAACACCAAGGAAATAGAAACAATCATCAGAAATTACTGTCAACAATTATATGCCAATATGCTTAACAACCTAGAAGAGATGGATACATTCCTAGAAACCTATAAACTTCCAAGACTGAAACAGGAAGACATTGACCATTTGAATAGACCTATATCTAGTAATGAGATTGAAGCAGTCATCAAAAACTTCCCCCAAAAGAAGAGTTCAGGACCAGACAGATTCCCTGAGGAATTCTACTAAACATTCAAAGAAGAAATAACACCTATTCTCCTGAAGCTGTTTAAAAATATAGACACAGAAGGAAAACTTCCAGATTCTTTCTATGAAGCCAGCATTACTTTAATCCCCACACCAAACGAAGACCACATCAAAAAGGAGAACTTCAAACCAATATCCCTGATGAATACGGATGCCAAGATTCTCAACAACATCCTTGCCAACAGGATCCAACAATACATTAAAAAGATTATCCACCATGACCAGGTAGGTTTTATCCCAGGGATGCAAGGGTGGTTCAACCCTCACAAAACAATCAATGTGATAGAACAAATAAATAAAGAAGAAAGAAGAACCACATGGTACTCTCAATTGATGCAGAAAAGGCTTTCAACAAAATACAACATCCGTTCCTGATCAAAACTCTTCAAAGGATAGAGACAGAGGAAACATTTCTCAACCTCATAAAATCTATCTATGAAAAACCCACAGCGAATATCATCCTCAATGGGGAAAAACTGACAGCCTTTCCTCTGAGATCAGGAACAAGACAAGGATGCCCACTCTCACCACTACTGTTCAACATAGTGTTAGAAGTCCTAGCAACAGCAATCAGACAACAGAAAGAAATAAAAGGTATCCAGCTTGGCAAAGAAGAAGTCAAACTCTTTCTCTTTGCAGATGACATGATACTCTATGTGGAAAACCCAAAAGACTCTACCCCCAAACTCCTAGAACTCATACAACAATTCAGTAATGTGGCAGGATACAAAATCAGTGCACAGATATCAGTTGCATTCTTATACACTAACAATGAAAATATAGAAAGGGAAATCAGAGAATTGGTTCCATTTACTATATCACCAAAAACCATAAGATACTTAGGAATAAACCTAACCAAAGAAGTTATGGATCTGTACTCAAGGAACTACAGAACACTCATGAAAGTAATTGAAGAAGACACAAAAAGATGGAAGACCATTCCATGCTCATGCATCAGAAGAATAAACATTGTCAAAATGTCTGTACTGCCCAGAGCAATCTATACTTTCAATGCCATTCCAATAAAAATTCCACCAACATTCTTCAAAGCGTTGGAACAAACAATCCTAAAAATTATATGGAACCAAAAAACACCATGAATCGCTAAGGAATTGCTGAAGAAGAAAAGCAAAGCTGGGGGCATATTGTTACCTGACTTCAGGCTTTATTACAAAGCTGTGATTACCAAGACAGCATGGTACCTGCACAAAAGCAGACAGAAGACCAATGGAACAGAGTAGAGAGTCCATATATGGACCCACAAATCTATAGGCAAATCATCTTTGACAAAGCAGGAAAAAATATCCAGTGGAAAAAAGACAGTCTCTTCAATAAATGGTGCTGGGAAAATTGGACAGCTACATATAGAAGAATGAAACTAGACCATTCTCTTACACCACACACAAAGGCAAACTTGAAATGGATGAAAGATCTCAATGTGAGGCAGGAATCCATCAAAATCCTGGAAAAGAACATAGGCAGTAACCTCTTTGACATGGGCCACAGCAACTTCTTTCAAGACACATCTCCAAAGACAAAGGAGACAAAAGCGAGAACGAACTTCTGGGACTTCATCAGAATAAAAAGCTTCTGTACAGCAAAGGAACAGTCAACAAAACAAAGAGGCAACCCACGGAATGGGAGAAGATATTTACAAATGACACTACAGACAAAGGGCTGGTATCTAAGATCTATAAAGAACTACTCAAACTCAACATCCAAAAAGAAGATGAACACATCAAAAAATGGGCAAGAGACATGAAGAGTCACTTCTCCA
>PITA01031262.1:0-15470 GCA_004023965.1 Spilogale gracilis
AGAAGGCCATTTGCTAACTTGAGCACCTCTCACCACTGACTCCCCTTTGCTTTGGGTGTCCACACTGTGCTTGAGCTTCCCAGACATGGTCTTTAAGCGTCTTAGCTTGCTTCCAGCGGTCTTAGGGATGGGCCCTGTGCACACGTGTTTCGGCTTAATGCTTCCTGGGGACTTGTTTTCCGTGATTGCTTGATTTTCTGTGTTTGGGCGACGGCTTCGCTTGGGAGAGTGGGTGTGTCTGTCTGTGACCGTGACCGTGATGTGGCTTCTGGAACCCCCTGTGCCCTCCTGCCGTGTGACCTTGGCGAGTGTCATCCTCGAGTGTCCCTTCCAGAGTATCTACCTCAAAATTATTTTCAGACCTCAAAAAGTCAATCTACAGATTGGGTGCCTATTAATTTTATTGCCTGACCCGGTTGGAGAAAAGTCCAGTTATCTTCTTTCTGTTAAGGCTGCGTCCAAGAATCCATGTTTAATCATTTCTTTCTTTTTTTTTTTAAGATTTTATTTATTTGACAGAGAGAAACACAGCCAGAGAGGGAACACAAGCAGTGGGAGTGAGAGAGGGAGAAGCAGGCTTCCCGCCAAGCAGGGAGCCCGATGTGGAACTCGATCCCGGGTCTCCGGGATCATGACCTGAGCCGAAGGCAGTCGCTTAACCAACTGAGCCACCCAGGCGCCCCATGTTTAATCATTTCAAAATTCACGTGTGTCCTAAACGGGCTGTCCTACCAGATTCCTTCGTAGTTTGGCTGAGCAGGCGGCTCAAGGCTGGGCTGGCGAACCCCCCCCTCCCCCCGCCCCGAGCCTCCCCGCGAGTCTCTCCCCTAGCGCACACATTGTTCTGTGTGTCTCCCCCCCGAGTGACCTGTGTGGGTTTTCTTTCCTTGTGGGTCCCACTGTAGGTTTCTGGAAGAAGTTGACTGCTTGAAAGGAAACGACAAAACATGAAAATCGCTTTGAGGTGACCCATAAGTCCCGTGGGCCTTTGCTCCTCCCAAGGTGGATCTGAGCTTTAGGAACTCTAACTTCAGGTAATAAAACCAGACTCCCCAGCCCCCACCTGCTCTCACTGGCCGCTTCCATGGCACTTCTTTCAGGAAGGCGGTTTCTCCCCGCTGCTCGGGACTTGGGAGAGTCCACCTCATGCAACAGTCTAGCCGGTCAGAAGGAGGGAGCGGTGGCCAGAGGTGGCTCCCATGAGGGGAGACCTCTGTACCCTTCCCTCATCTACGTCTTTTCATGTCTGTCGTAATAGCTTCTAGCAGCCACCTATCAGGGCCTTTCATGTGATTAGATGCTTATAAAATGCTTCTCAAAGAATAAATTGGAATAACCAAAAAATTTCTGAAAATGAGAAGTGCTAAGAGGACCAGGGTTTGTTCTACCTAATGGGAGAATGTATTATGCGGCCACAATAACAAATAGTATGATGCTGGATTGGCAGTAACTAGATCAAAGGAACAGAAAAGTCCAAAAATAGACAATAAATCAATAATCAATAAAGGTGACATTTCAAATGATTGGTAACGGAATATCTAGTCAAGTAAATGGTGTTGGCACAGTTATCTATCCACCAGAGGGAAAGATGCCTCCAACCTTAGGTAGTATACCAAAAGTAATTTCCACATGGACTAAGAGCTAAATAAATAAAATTGTAAAAATATTAGTAGAGAAGATATTTATATTTTGGAGTGAAAAATGCTTTTTTAAAAAAATGTCAGTTTTAGTATCACATACAAATATTGGAAGCCAAGTTAAAAGGCAAAAAGGGGGTGGGTGTTTATGATATCTGTGACAAGGAATGACTATTCCTAATGTACAAACTTACTCAACACTCACTTTTTGGTGAGTACTTATATGCTAGAAAGGACTCCAGGCTACTAGGGTTCAAGCAGTGAAACTAAATCCCTGCTCTTCTGATGCTCATAGTCTCATGGAGAGGAGGCTATAAATAAGTCGATTATTGCTAGGGGCCATGGAAAAAAATGAAGCAGGGTGGGGTAGTTCGGGAGGATGGGGTGGTGGTGGGGTTGCCATATATGGATATTCAGGGACTATCCCTTCACTGCTGAAGTGACCTTGGAGAAGAAATAGGAAGGGCAAAGAGAAGTGGTTAAACTTGGATATCTTTGTAAATGTTGAGCTGATGGGATTTTCTGACAGATTGGGTGCAGGTTGTAGCAGGAAGCAAGGAGCGAGGATGACTTCTAGGTTTGCGGCCTGAGTGAGCAGAAGTTCCCCTTACTGATGTGAGCATCACTAGGGGGCATGGCTCAGGGACAACCAGGGGTTTGATTTGAGGTTTTCTTTGGAGGTCTCTGTTGTATACTCAAAGGGAGACCTTAGGGAAATGGTCCTCTAAGTTTGAAATACAGGAGTGGTCCAGGGTGGAGGTAGAAGGATGGGGAGTTCTCCGAGCCTAGATCATATTGGAGGCAGTGAAGCTAGACCAATCTCCTAGGGAGTGGCTGTAGACAGAGGAAGTCTGAGGACATCTTCAGGACTCTGATGTAGAAGGAAGGGGATGAGCCTGCAAAAGAGGCTGGCTCGGAAGGCGTGGCCACCGAGATAGAAGGGGACAATGAGAAGGTGGCCTCTCCAAAGCCAAGAGACAGGAGGGACAGATCAGCTCTAGCAGATGTCAGGATGGGGCAAGTAGGGAAGGAATGGAGAATCAGCCACTGGATTTAGCTGGGAGGAGCTCAGTGGGGAACATAGCGGGGGCTGTTACTGTGGAATGATGAGGCCAAATGCCCGAGTTGAGTTGGCTTCTAGTGAGTAAGAGAAAGAGAATTGGAAACAGAGAAATGGGGTACTGACTAGAAGGGAATAGAGTTCAAAAATCTATGTGTTTTTTCCCCCCAAAATGAGAGTTGTTGTTTGTTAGTATCCAAACAAGGGTGATCCAATAGGGTGGGGAAAGCGGACGTGTGGGATAGAGGCAGGGAGAGAATTTCAGGGAGATAGTCTTCAGGAGTGAGAGACGATGGGGTTCCCACCTGTTTGGGGGGCAGGCAGGGCTCCTAACCAGCAGCATCTGGGCGGGCCAGTGAATGTGCCCCCTTTTCTCAGTGGAGTAGAAAGCCTAGTATTTGCTGAGAGTGAGAATGGGGAGCTGTTGGGGCTTGAGAAGAGAGGGTATGACGTCCTTGGTCACAGGGTGTGGAATGAACAGAGCAGGGGGCTCAAGGATCACCGGGTGGTGCTGGCACCAGAGGCAGGAGAGGTTGTGGATGGCGCGTTAGGGCAGCCAGTTCATCGTGTGCTTTTCTCCCCCCAGGTTCAGGTGCGCAGGTGAACATGAGTTAGGAGGCCCATCCATACTGAAGAAAATATGGTAGAAAAACAGGACATGAGTGGGCACAAAGGAAACATAGGGACAGCATCCGTAAGCATTTAAAAATGCAAGTAAAAACCAATGGGGTTTTGTACTTTCCTTCAGATTGATAGGAGCTCTTGTTGGGAATATAAATTATCGGAGCTCTTTGGCAGCACAGTGTTCCAGAATGTACTACGACCTACCACATGTGTTCCCTTTTGTCCTGCTTTTAGACATTTAGGCTGAGAGTTAATAGCTGTCGTGTGGGGTTAGAGCACTGAGCTTCTCCCTCCAGCAGTAGTTGTGAACACGGGAAGTTGACCCACACCTGGTGGGGTGGTGCGCCGGGCTGTGGGCGGAGCTGTAACCAGGCAGCGGAGCTCACGGTCCCCTCTTGCTGTGCAGATGAAGAAAATTGAGCCCAGAGAGAGGGAGTGACCCCGCCAGTCAGGGGTGTGGAGCTGGGACCACCTGTGGGCTGTGCGCCGCCCTCTTCAACTTGGAGTCGGAGTCCCTTGCAAGGTACCTGGCAGCCTCTTTTTTGGGCCATCTGACTCCATGCTCAGAAAATGTGAATTCTTGAAATGTTTTGCCAATTGTCTTTATGTCCCGCTGCAGGTTTTCCTGGCAGGGGATGCTGGGCACGAAGGCTAGTCAGGGAAGACAGGACACACGTTGCCTGGCTGGGTGATAGACAGGAACTTTGTTTTCCTGGCTCCCGAGAGGGACTCAGTCTGAGAAAGGATATTTTCTGCTTTTGTATGACTTTTACATAAGTCATAACAAAAACAAAGATAACCAGTAAGTCATGTTTATCGTACGGACTGGAAGAAAATAAGATTAGAACTGTCAGAGTATTTGGTCCCCTCCATGGGAGAAGCGCTGGGCTCTAAGTCCTAGAGCCTCGAGTTCTGGAATTGTTCTTACGTGCCCTGGCACAGGGACCTGGGAGAAGCTACCCAGTTGCTCCGAACTCTGGGCCTTCATCGGAAAGATGAGCAGGGGGCACCTGGGTGGCTCAGTCGGTTAAGTGTCTGCCTTCAGCTCAGGTCATGATCCCAGGGTCTTGGGGTCGAGCCCCATAGGAGCGTGCTTCTTCCTGTCCCTCTGCTTCTGCCCCACCGCCTGCTGTGCTCTCTCTCTCAGATAAATGAATAAATAACTAAAATCTTAAACCAAAGAAAGGAAATATGAGCCGGTTCATCTACATTACCTATGCTAACACCTAAAGCACATCTGCTGCTCTCTGCACTCTGCCGTGTCCCTATTCCAGCTGGCCAGGGGGAGAGGTGTTAGTGCAGTAGACCAGTACCCTGCCCTTCTGCGGGGCCACCTGGCCCCCACCATGGTAGAAGAAACGTGTAGAAATCACTTTTGTGCCTCTGTCCCAGTTCCAGACCTCCCATGGCTGACCAGAGAATGGACATTTCTTCGACCATCAGTGACTTCATGTCCCCGGGCCCCACTGACCTGCTCTCCAGCCCCCTCGGCACCGGGGGCCTGGACTGTAACCGGAAACGGAAAGGAAGCTCTACCGACTACCAGTAAGGCCTCCTGGGCTCCTCTTCCTCTGACTAAACTTGGTGACCGTTCCTGGCACATGAGGGGCCAACTGCTGTTTTCCTGGAAGAAGGGGTCCTCTTTATGGAAAAGGATAGAAATGAAAGATCCAAGTCTAGGTGGCCCCACAGTAGGGTTTTGTTTTTGTTTTTGTTTTGTTTTTCCTTTTATCTCCCCCCCCCCCCCCCCGTTGCAAGCAGGAGGGAACCTCCAGGCTTGCTGAGGCAGCCCATCCCCCCTTCTCTCCCCAAACTGTTCTACCTCAAGGGAAAAGGAAGAGGCTTAAAGCCAAGGCCTACCTTTCACCCTTTTCCTTCATCCTCCTTGGCCCCCTCGAGCAAGATGGCTAAGTCTCTGGGTGTACTCTAAGTGGTTTCAAGGAGGACTTTGCATCAGGCTGTCTCTGAGGAAGACCTCGGTTGCCTAATTATGTTTGTGGAAGGAGTGAGTGCAGGTTCTCTCCAAAAGTACTGTAGGAACACTAGAATTGCCCTGAAACCTTATTCAAATTAGTGCATACCTGTTTTATTAAATAGTATTTTTGCTTCTTTTTAAACTTGATGACTTTTCTTTTGAGTAAGTAATTTAGACACTCACACCCAACCCTTTATCTGGACAAACCCCCAGGGAAGAGACTGCCACATAGAACATTCAAAGGCACGTTGTTTCGTTGAGGCACTGCGTGGAATCTTATCCGCTTGTCCACTGAAGAGGTTTTCTTTTGTTTAATGAGGGAAAAATCTCCAAGGAGGTGTCTCCCCCACAGCAGATGTCCTTTCTGCTGAAGTTCACAGGTCGAATTTGGGGAGCACAGTGGCTGAAGGTCAGATGCCCACTAGGAGATGCTATGATTAATATGTAAGTGATCCCAGATGATGGAGCAAGCCAACGCCCAGGGGATGGAGAGTGGGTGTGAGGACCAAGAGGGTTCTTCTGGAACAGTCCTTCCTCAACAGAGAGGCCAGGAGAGGTTGTCCACGGACCACTGGTCTTGGGTGGATGGAGTCATTGGTGCCTTCTAAGACCCCTGCTATCTAAACCTGTGGTTTCCAACCTTGTCCCCACCCAAGACCTCCAGGTTTCCCTCATGGACCCCATGTACTCTTCTGTGATTCGTGGAGACCCTATTAAGCACCTCTCATCCCTTTCCCTGACTTTTCAACACCCTAAATGTGTCTGATCGGTCAGGCAGAGCTCTCTTCCCCTGGGGAAGGCCTCGGGGACCACATATAAGCCAAGCCAAAAGGGGACGGAGAGTTTTGGTTTTCCCCTGTGGCCTGATTCATGTCTTCTGTGCTTTAGGACTAGCTAGAGAAACTCCTGGTTGGGAACCCCTGTTCTAGAATGCCCACACTGTGATTTCAGTGCTCCTGAGAAAAGTTGTTTTTGCCCTTGAGACTACATTGTTTGAAAAGCCATCTCCCTCTGTTTTTACAGGATAAAAGAGGAGAGTCCCGGGTACCAGGCAGTGCCCTCCTCGTGATAAACTTAGGGGCTGGATAAGGGCGTGAGCTGACCCCAGGGGGTTTTGGAACTCCTTCCCTGAAGGATTTTAGTCTGTTTTCTACTAAACTGTGAGGACATGAAACTTGGATCTCTGGAGTCTATAAAAGGGAGGTAGATCCCTGCTATGACCCCAGGACCCCTGTGGCCAGACAGGGCTCCACGCCCCTCAGCCTACCTGTGCCCTCTCTTCCGGTTTCTCAGGCCTCGGGGCTTCCCACCTGGCTGAGAACCATAACATTGTGTGTCCCTGTCTTTGAAAAGCTGTCTCAGGGCTCCGCTCAGGGCTTCTTTGTGGGTTCTTTGGTCTCCCCTCCTCACTTCACCCACCCAAATATATATGTATGCACACATATATTTGAGGCTTGGTATGTTTTGCAAATGAATAAACTCCATTTATCCAGAATGATAAGGGGGAATAAGGTATTACAGTTACTTGGATACTTTGATGAGAATTTCCATAAATGCTCTGTATTCCCGATTTCCAAAATGGCATAAAATATGTTAACAGCAAGCTCTATTGACGACCACATGTAACTGGTGTTTGATCACCTGGAAAACCAGTCCTGGTTGACTCATAGGGGTGAGCTCTGTGTGTGTTTGGCTAGTCCATGTCGATAACCAGTACTATGGATATTTGAACTTTCTGATTATTTGGTTTTCTGGATAAATGTGAGCCTTCCGTGTTTTAAGAAGCGGCTTTGTATGTCTTTATTAACAAATACTCACGTTCTCTCTTGTTTTTTCAGAGAGAGCATGGACACAGACAAAGACGACCCACACGGAAGGTACCATGAACCTAGTCATGACCTTCATCTGCTATTTTCCTTGCATAACTACATGTTACTCGGTACAGGTCCCACCTGTGTCCTTGACTGGGGATAAGAAAGGAGGCTGTGAGCCTGGGAGCCCAAGATGCTCTCGCCCAGCCCCGGCCCCCAGCCCCGGCCCCCAGCCCCCAGTGTGGCTAACAAGAGCCCTTGTGTGTGGAGAGCGATGACAGGGATGAAGCAGGGAAATGAATGAAGCTGGGAAGAAAAGAGAGATGTGTGTGACTTTGCCATTAGTCTCCCAGGGATTGTATCTGATCTTTTTCTCTCTCTCTTTTTTTATTTTCCCCTGCTTTCCCTTCCAGGTTAGAATACACAGAGCACCAAGGAAGGATCAAAAACGCAAGGTAAGCGTGGACCCACCTGTAGCTGTCCTGGTTCTGCGGCCTCAGAGTGCCGCTGGGGGAGCGCTGTGTGCCTGGTCCCATCGGTCCGAGCTTCCCTTCAGGGGTGGGGGTGGGGACCTTGGCTGGATGAAGCCGCCTGCCACTTGGCCTCTCCACGCTGACTTGCCCCTCACTCTTGACTATCTGATCACGTTTAACCTGAAGGGGGCTTTGGAAGTAGCAGGAAGCCCTTCAAGGCTGAAGGTCTTGGCAGCAGCCTCCAGCAGGTCGCTGACTGACTCGAGGGCCCCCATTCTTGGGCTAGGTGGCCCTTCTCGTACTGCAAGACCAGACATGGGGCTGCCCGCGCCCTTGAGGAGATTCTCGAACGTGGTCCCTCCCGCCTTCAGCCACACTTGCTGACCCTATCCACGTGGGTCTTCTGTTCTCCTCCCAGTGGCTCCAGGGCCATCTGAGGCTGTCATGACACAGACCCAGGGCTGCAGAATTGGACCGGCCTGAGACTTCTAGCTTTCCCCACACGGCCTAGCCTTGATGGGAGGTCCCTCTTGGTGGCTCTGTTGCTATGGCAACAAATGACATTTCCACTGGTGATGCACCTCCATAGGGGACAGTCATAAATGGCAGCTGCAAACCAGTCAGGGAGAGAGTATGTGCCTGTAGAAGCATCCTCCTGCCCTGACGGGCGGCCACTCCTGGGAGGGAAGAGTGTGACATTCTTCAGAGGAAGCTCTTGGGGACAGATGTAGCATCTGCTATATCTTGGAGTCATGGTTGACCCAGAGATGGCGGCGCTAGTTACCTGGTGACTCAGTCAGCGAGTCCCTGACAGGCCAGCAGCGGGCTCCTCGCAAACCTCAGAGATCTCTCCGGGACTCCAGGATCCCCCCCCCCCGCCCCCCGTCCCCCCGGGGCTGCTCTCCATGCTTTGCTCTTGGCAGACTCCACCCCTTTCTCTTTCCTTCCATGACCATCTTAAAATCCAACCTGACAGAGGCTGAGAGGAAAAGAGACCTTCACAATCCAATTTATTCTGAGCAATTTGTGTAATATTTCTTCTTAATTCTTAGTACGAAGTAAACATACAAACAACTAATAGTGGCCCCCAGGAAGGGCAGTGAGGCCATTTTCTTGGTACCTTTAGTAGAAAAGTCAAGTTCAAAGCCTTGTGCAGATTCCAAATGTGCCCCGCTGGGGGAATGTCAGAAACTGATACCTTACTTTTGTCATTGTCTCCTTGAGCCACAGCTTCATTTTCTAGAAATCCCTTTTCCTGTTGTACAGGGAAGCTCACAGTCAGATCGAAAAGCGGCGTCGGGATAAAATGAACAGTTTCATTGATGAATTGGCTTCTTTGGTGCCCACGTGCAACGCCATGTCCAGGAAATTAGATAAACTTACTGTGCTGAGGATGGCCGTTCAGCACATGAAAACATTACGAGGTAAGACGGCGGGCTTTCTCGTTCTCGATGCCCTGGCCCACCAGAGTTCCTCCCTTGCCTAGGGTATGCCGAATGAAGTGATCACTGAGCTTTCGTGGGCGTCCAGTTGGGATTTTGCAGTCGTACCTCTCCAGGGGGTAGACGCACATGTGGGAGGCAGGCTCTGTGCATCCCAGAGAGGGCCCACACCTTCCAGGGGTGTGCTCCTGGGCCCCACCCACCCAGAGATCCCCGTCAGAGAATGCGGGTGCCCTTGATGAAGTGAAGAGAAGTCCCTCACTATTTGTAAGAGAAAAATTCACCATGGCTCCTTTCAAGGGTGAGTCACTGGTTGATGGTTCTTGCTGCGTTTTCCTGTCAGGGATGAACACTGATGAGATTTTCATGTGCCTGGAATTTTCCCAAATCAGACAGACTCTTGATGAGGGAGGCAGTATTTTCCTTCTTTTCTGAGCATGGGGCGGGTGAGAACACAGAGGCAGAACAACATGGAAGAGACTTACCCAAATCCCAGGAGAAATCTATAGCATCGCAGGCCCTTCGGTGAGGACTGGGCCTGGCAGCCCTCCATGGCCCGTCTTGGACCCTTGGACGGAATTGGAAAGTGGGTGCTCAGTCAGACCTCTGACCTGCGTGGTGAAAGAATTGTGTCTTTGTTTCCACAAAGCCACCAGGAAGGAGGAGTAGCCGGTTTCCTCGACCTCTGATTGCCATTCAGACATGGCAGCATCGTGTTCTGTGCTGTGAGCACGGCATCTAAACATGCCTATAAGGGAAGGTGCTAGGGATTAAATTAGCATAAGCTAATTTTTATTAAATTGGAAGGACAGGAGGGACAAATGTAGAGTGATCTAAGAATCAGGGGTGGGGCCCAGCATGTGCCTTGCTAGTCGATAGGTAAGTCCCAGGCGCCCTCTATCAACCGCCTTGACCGTGCTCCTGGGAATTCTAACAGAGTTCTTCCATTTCTTGGCTATTCTAAACATTTTTGCAGATTCCGGGTCTTTTGCTGCTGGCATTTTTCTCTGCTCCTATACGATGCCTGTTCGATGGTCTCTACAATGCGGGGCAGATGGCTTTTAAGCATCTTGTCCCCTTTCAGCCCAGAGAATCAGAGTTGTATTCACTGAAGTAATGCATTTCTCCGGGTTGCCAGGCTCACTTACCTACCTCTCCCCCATGAAGTAGCTCTCCCACTAAATGCCGTCTACAGTATATTTATTTACTCAGGGCCTGGCTGACTGGATGAATCCTGGGAATGCTCAGCATGGTCATCTGAGGGACTGCTAGACAATGCAGTTAATGTCATCCTGGGAGGAGGGAACCTTCCCAGGACCCTCTGTGGTTTGGCTTCCAAAGCTGCCTTCTCTCTTTGAAGCAGATTTTTACTTCCATCTGTTACCTCTTGGCTCCCCTACAGTGACCAGAGCCAACCTTTTAGGTCCCCTGTGGGCCACAGTTTTGTCTTTTCAGTGGGTTCTGTCCAAAGCCCAATCTAACCCTGTGTCCATCAAGGAAAAAGGAGATAGCACTGAAGTCCCGGGCGGTAGGAACTAGGCCGCTTCTGGAAGGTCGGAGGCAGTGAGGTGATAAGCCATCCCCTGAATAGAGAGTGTACAAACTTTTTTTTTTTTTCCCTCCCTAAGGTGCCACCAATCCATACACAGAAGCAAACTACAAACCAACTTTTCTGTCAGATGATGAACTGAAACACCTCATTCTCAGGGTATGTCACAGTCATAAACTTGTTTTATACACACTTACAGATTTCTGGGTGAGGTACCAGAGTATGGGAATCTGATGTCTACACATCGGACATTTTGAGGCCCACTTTGTCTTTTCGGGTCTCCATGCATGTCTGGAGAGTCTCACAGTGTTTCCACTCTAGCTTAGACAAAAATCGAAGGCCCGGGCTACTGAGATTTTTTCAGCGGAAGGAGGCAGGACTTTGTTACTCCTAGGTAGTTAAGAACCCCATTCCAGCGTGAAGGTTTTAGAAAGGGACGGACACTTATAACTGAGAATGTCTTCTCCTAACCGTTAGCACAAAAACGTCCATGTCCATCTGGACACCAAAAGCCCATTAAAGCAAGAAAGCTTCCAAAGACTCCTCCGCCCAAGGAGGAAAAGAAATGGGGGAGGTGAGACCCTCCCCTCTTGGCCGTCACGCTCACGGGTCTTGCTGGTCCCCGCGGGGAGGCAGTGGATGTGGCACCCTGCGAACTTGGCTTCCATGTGGAGTCGGGTCTGCCTCTGGGTAGACGGAGATCCACTTGGAAATTGAAGGGAAAGAACCGGGATTCAGAAGCCTGTCCTCTTGCAAATTGTGAACAGAAAAACAGAAAAACGTAACCCGCCTCCCTCCCCCCACAGCCTGGGCGGACCTCATTTGCTAATTCCCTGCGGACATTTGGCAGGCCCCCGGCTCCAGGCCACTCTGTCGTCACCCTGACTTGCCACTCTGCCTGGCTTCTGGTCCCCTGTAAGTGTGGCCCGTGTGCTCAGTCCAGTGCTCTCCATTCATCCCCTCCTGACGTCTTCTCTCAGATGGAAGGCTTTCAACTGCAAGGAACAGATAACCTGATGAACAGAGAGGGTTTTGTTTCCCAAATACAGCCCGTCCTGCGGTAGGCCAGGAGGCGGGTGGTGTGGGGGCTCAGCAAGTGCAGCGGGCACGGGGCTCTGTCCGCCTTCGCCAGCAGTCACGCCGAGCTCATCTGCAGTCAGCTTCCTCAGTGGAGCCACACCAGCCAGAAACAAGGGACGGCGGAGTGTCTAGGCCAGCTGTCCCTTTTCTCAAGAGAGGATAGGCCTCCCTGAAGGCCCAGTAGGCGACGTCACCTTCTCCAGAAGGTGTTGCTTGATGACTCCTGGCTTCACGGCAAAGATGAGATTTTTCCAGCCTCTAGAGTAGGGGCAGGCCAGAGTCCCCCATCAGCACTGGGCACACACACACTTTCCGGAGCCACGTCCATTTGCTAGATTTTCCTCCACAAGTGGCTCTCGTGACCCAGTGCGGAAACTTCAGCTGGGTCTGGTTGGCCTGGGGTTGAAAGGGCCTGGCACCTTCCTTGCCATCGAAGCCATCATATTAGCGCCACGTTTGGGGCCGCGGTAACACCGTCTCTCGCCATCTCTTGGACAGGGGTATTGTGAGACGAAGTTTTTTCCATCCCGTGTAGGTGTGGTTCATTTTTTTTTGGAACTTCCATTTCTGTCAAAATCTATTGATTGGATGGCCCTACATTCCAGTTTGTCATCAGTGATCCTTCAAAGCTTCTTGGGACAGGTAGATCCGATAGGCCTGTCTTCTGTGTCTTTCATTCACTAACACCACAGACATTTCTGAGACCTAGTTCTGTGTGCATGGCACTGTTCTAGGTTCATCTGGGTCAACACTAAACACATTGTGGGGGTGCTGGGCATCCCCACAAGCTGGTGATGGCCCTTGGCCTACCTCTCTTGGGGCACAGCTCCCCATTCCTCTCTCCGCCCTTCTTCCTGAAGCTGTCCCTGCTGTCAGGGAGGCCTTGCTGAAGTTAGGATCCAAACCGAGTCTGCAGGTCTCAGGAGACATCACCAGGCCTGGCTTCGTGGGCAGCAGCCTCTGCAGCCCACACGGCCCCGTGCTTGGTGCAGTGCTCTGCTCTTGCCGCCTGGAGGGGCGTAAAGTTTGGACGAGGGTCCCTCTCCATTCTGTCCTGGGCCCCACACATTGTGGAGCTGGCCTTGATTGCCATAGTGCTAGTTGGGACGTTTTTAAGGAAAAAATATATGTGTATAGACACAAACGTGTTTTATTTTGAACACAGGAGGCATATGAAGTTCCCATTATATAGAACGTAGATGTGTATGTTTATATGTATTTATATATATATATATATATATATATATATATATATATATATATATATAAACTCTTTTTGTAATGGCAAATGCTTAATAACTTTCTCTCTCCTTTTCTAAATTCTTGTCCGATGCCCACACTTGTCAGGGTACGGAACGAGGATTTTCATGCCATTTAATTTAAATACTTCATCTTGGGCCTGCCTTTCCTGCGCTTCCATGCCCTTTAATATCCGTAGGACACAGTGGCGATGTGTCTCCCCTGAGGAAACTCTTCTGCCCTCCGTGGAGTGTGTCTGGCAGGAAGCATGGTCGCCACTCCCAGGTGCCCAGTTCCCAGGAATTTGCTTCACCAGAAGGCAAGGTCCACTCACCTGGTGTTTGGATGGCGTGGCCACGGGAGCCAGACTTGCGCCTTCCCTTCCCAGCGTGCGTCGGACGCACTGCTCTCTCTACTGAGAGCTTTCACAATGGCTTCCGTGAGTGGTGTGTCAGGGAGCCATCCACATGATCAGTGTGTGATGTCTCGATGGTCTACCTCCCCATCTTCCAGAGACCAGGCAGACCCTGCAAGGGCTTCTGTGTCCCTCACTGAGCTTGTCCTTCCCCGAGAGGGAGGCTGCCCTGTCTCCCCGTGACCTCCTGGTGCGGGTGGCATTCTCCTAGTCTCTGCTCATCCACTGTCCCCTGGGCCCCGGCCCCTTCACCTGGTGGTGTTTATCTGCCCGAGGGAAACAGAGTCAGAACGTGTTGAGCCTCTCCTCACTGACAGTTCACTGGACTTGGGGGCCCTCTCACTCGCCTCGGACGTGTTGAGACCCCCTTTGTGGATGTCACGGGTTCAGGCCTGACTCTGCCCAGCATTCCCTCCTGGATGTCATGGGCACCTTCTTCCGAGGCACCTTCTGCCAGTTCACTTCCTCCGTGAGAAGCCTCGAAACACTTCTCCTGTGAGATGTGAGATTGCAAGGCAGTGCGGAAGTTATTAATACCCTCCTTTTTTACTGAACGAGGCTTCCAGCAGATGGTGCTTGTGAAGTCTCTTCCTCTCCACTGTCCTCCCCTGCCCCTGTGCCAGCGTAGGAAGAGCTCAGCCCTGGCTCCCTTCCGGCAGAGGGGCCTGCTGCCGTCTCTGCAGCGCTGGTTCGGTCCCCTCCTGCTGCCTTCATGGCTGCACCAGTGTGTGCGCCACTGATGTCTTCTGGCCCTTGAATTCATTTCCTAGTTCTCTGAATTAAATTACATCCCCCAAGGCCCTTTTGTGGGAAATGGAATAGAGTTTCTCTAGATTTTTCCCAAGAACAAACTGAGGACTTAGGAATAAAGCAAGATGTTGAACTAGAACTGTGGGAGCTGAGCATAAATGCAGGTACGAGACTGAGTGTGGGGCCCACTCCCCATCACTGGGGGCCCCCACAGGAGCTGGGTGGCTGTCCATGTACAGAGCTATGGGTAGGAGCCATACACGGGCCACGGAGCCTGAGCTCTCCAACACTTTGGTATTTTTCCGCTTCAGCCTAACAAATAGCATCCTGTCTCAATAGCTGCCTCTCTTGGGTCTTTAGATTTTTACCAGTATTTAAGGTGAAGAAGAAGGAAGAAGAATGTAGGGGAAATATTTGCTTTGCTTTCCTTGTCTCACTTAGGATATAAGCATCCCAGCCCTGAATCAATAAATGATACTCAGAAACAGTAATTCTCACCCACCTGGGTGGCTCAGAGGGTTAAGCCTCTGCCTTTGGCTCAGGTCGTGATCTCACCTTCCTCAGATCAAGCCCCACATTGGGCTCTCACCTTCCTCAGATCAAGCCCCACATTGGGCTCTCTGCTCAGCAGGGAGCCTGCTTCCTCCTCTCTCTCTGCCTATTTGTGATCTCTCTCTCTGCCAAGTAAAAAAATAAAGTCTTTAAAAAAAAAAGAAAGAAAGAAACAGTAATTCTCAATCCTTGTACATGAGAATCACTTGGGGTAGGGGTGAGAACAAGACTCTTGATCTAACAAACGACACCCCACTCCCCACATTGAGAAGCACCTGCGGGGAGTGGGGAGCGGGCTCTGTAAACGGAAACGTACAAGCTGCGGACACGTGGTGGTCAGGATCCAGGAGAGGGGGCTTTGATCTTAAAATCCTTTCCAATTTCCGATTCTATGATTCTCCATAGTTATAATTAAAGTAAAAAATAGGACTTCTTTGGACCTTGATACACTCAATGGAAAAGTCTTAGAGTGAATTCAGTGTTGTAACAGAAATTCCTTCAGTTGGACCATTCCCTGTGGTCCCGTGATGATCGGTGTGTTGGGACCTGCCTTGGAGAGTGTCCTCCGCCTCCTGAGGCGTGGCCGCCAGTCAGTGAGGACTGTTCTGTGCTTTGGGTACTTAGCAAAGAAGTCCTTATTTGCTATCACAGTGATTACAAATCATGTTTCCAAAAGTGTGATAAATTGACTATCCATTTCTCCTGATTAGGCAGCAGATGGATTTTTGTTTGTCGTAGGATGTGACCGAGGGAAGATCCTCTTCGTCTCAGAGTCTGTCTTCAAGATCCTCAACTATAGCCAGGTACGGCTCCTATTTCTGTCACTGGCGGTCAGCCCCCCAGCAGCCAGAAAGGTCACCCCA